>JAOTQQ010000003.1:35064822-35120664 GCA_026546715.1 Gallinago undulata
TCTTTTTATTCTGGAGAAGAGAAGACTGAGGGGGATCTGATCAATGTCTATAAATACTTCAAGAGAGGGTGTCAGGAGGATGGGACTGGTCTTTTCTCAGTGGTGCCCAGGGACAGGACAAGAGGAAATGGGCACGAACTTGACCGTAAGAAGTTCCACGTAAACATGAGGAGGTACTTCTTCACTTTGAGGGTGGGCAGAGCCCTGGCAGAGGCTGCCCAGGGAGGTGGTGGAGTCTCCTTCTCTGGAAACATTCAACCCCCCCCTGGACAAGTTCCTGTGGGACCTGCTCTGGGTGGGGGGGTTGGACTAGATGATCTCCAGAGGTCCCTTCCAACCCCATAGCATTCTATGATTCTGTAAAAGAGAGCCACTGCAGGTCTGCTGCCCCAGGACCGAGCGCCACCACCGCTCCGCTCCTGACTGTAAATTTCCATTTGCCATTACCCACATTTTTTAAAAGGAAGTAGATTGTAAGTCTGTAAAGATTTATAGTTTCATTCTAAAATATCTATCATTTTAAACGCAGCACTGCTGCTGACATCTGCTGAACCGCCATAGATAGACTGGTAAAGTACTTAAAAAAAAAAAAAATACATTACAATATATCCAGATACGTTTCAAGAACTTTTGTCGGGCATGGACTAACTTGGAGACATATTTCATAAAAACTGCTATTTACATTTCAGCTCCATACTTTCGCTCTTTATGTCCTTTTCCATCGCTCCGCATTGCCAAGGCTTTTGCATAAATAGACATTTTCCCCAGCGCCCCCCCCGCCCCCGGCTGCGGAGCCCGGGGGGGGCTGCCCGTGACATCACCGCTTGTCCTCAGGAACACCGCCGCCTCACACGGTTTGACCCCAGGTGTTGGGTTTTTTGGTACAACCATTATTGAAAACACAGCGGTCGAGATTTACTGGCTGGTAAGAGTTTATAATGATCAGAGATTAAGGGTGGGACTTTCAAAACAGTGTAAGCCTTGAGTCGTACTCCATTACCCAGCAGCTTTTCAAAGCTCCACCCTAAATCTGTATGAAATTATTCTAGCGGCAAGGAAAGTGTATTTACCTAATGTCAAATATTAAACATTACTGCCCATTAAAATATAGGGCTTCATTATATTTGGCCCGGTGCAGATGTGCAGGAGAGAAGGAGTAATTATCTTTTCCCGAGCTATGTACCTCGGCAGAGGAGTTGTCGCTAATTTTTGGTGTCTGCCTGCGGGTAACGAGCGTCTACTTTTTTTGCAGCCCGTGGGGGAGGCAGTTACATCTTCGGGCTGTAACTGCTTCTGAGAACCAGGTCCTTCATATTGCAACTAAGCCGAATTGCCCATGCGAGAAAAAAAAAAAAAGAACAAAAAACCAAAACAAAAACCAAAAAAAAACCCCAAAAAACAAAAAACCAATGCATCCAAGCTTGTGGGCACTTTGGAAAGTAGAGGCCAAAATAACTCACTCGCTGTCACATAGCAAACCCTTGGCAGCCCCGGGCCGGGAACACAGAGCTCTTTATTCCCAGCCCCTTGTGCCTGCTGCACCGCCGTCCCCGGGCGCGAGGAACCTGGCTGCGAGGGTGCACCTCTCTCTTTTGTCCCCTTTTTGTGGACCATTCAGTCAAAAGCAGGATCCCTGGAAGAGGAGCAGCTCTTGGAAAACCCCGCGGCTCCCAGGTGACACGGAAAAACAAACCCTCCCTCTATTTGCTGTGGGAGGGCTGCGCCCGGGCAGAGTGTGGGAACCTGGCCGGGCTCCATTTGCTGGGGACAGGAGAAGGCTAGGTGACAAATCTGGCCTGGGGAGCCACCTCAGCTCTGGATTTCGCTGACAAGAGCAAGTTGTGTGAGCAAGCAAAAGGAGAGGAAAGCCTGCCGAGCCCAGCTCCCTCCCCGTTGTGCGCGGGGCCGTCCCCGTGCAGCCGGAGCTGAAAGCCCCACGCGGCCACTGCCACTCGTTGAGCTCGCTCAGTGACATGGAAACGCTTCTCTCTTCAGCTCCCTGAGAAGCTGGAGCAAGTTTAGCTGGAAGGACAAATTGCTTCTTGCAACAAGGAGGGATGTTCTTGTATTTCTCAGCTTGGGTTCTCCTCCCGACTCTGCTCTGCTCCCACCGGGAGGCTTCTCTCCAACAAAGACAACCTTAGCGAGGGTGGCAGGGGTTCCCTAGATGCCTATAATGCCCAAGCTCTCAATCACACTGCCCAGAAGTTCCCAAAATGGCAGCAAATCAATCCATCTGGGGAGTGAAACATGAACCGAAGCTCCCAAAGTAAGGGCTGGAGAAGGACAAGGTTGCCACACTGTTGGATGAGAGCACTACTGGAGCAAAAATATGGGGAGAGATGTGAATTGTGAAAACATTAGTCCCACACCTTCCACCTCAATCTTCTGCGCTTTCCTTGTTAGAGTAATTTAAACTCCATGTGGTTGGATAACTCTGCTCTTAAAAAAAGTGAGGAATGACGGTGTTTGAAGAAGCTGTTGGCTGTTTCGCCCACGTGCAACTGTTGGAAGCAAGAAAATATTAGCGTAAAGCAAAAAGGCAGTGGTCTGTATGAAGTGCAGAGGATTACCAGGCTTTTACCTTGCAAAGCCTCATAAAACCGCTCCTGCCCATAAATACTGTTTCCAGCACATTGTACTGGGGAATGCCGTGCTCCTGCCCACCCAGACAAACCCTCCTGTGAAGTTACCAACATTGAAGCCAGTTGCATTTGCCTGAATAAGGACAATTAACACCGAAGCGAAGCATTTGCTGAAAGAAGAAGTTATAGGGCACAGTGGTACAGAAGTAAGGACCCTATTAAGATTCATGGCCTTTAAGTTTCACTGTCCTTAGCAAACGACCCCAGTTCGTGGCCAAGAAGTGCCCATGTCAGCACCGGCTGCAGTATTTCACATGGGATATTCTCGGGAGTGTCCAACACTTGGATCATGCCACTCTGAGCACCAATGGAGCAAGAGCTCCTTACCCCAAAGATGAGGAACGGCATTATGGGGGTCCTACTGGGGACTCTGGTTTGGTTTTGTTTCCCCAGCAGGCTGTGGAGCTAACACACGGCCCCTTGTTCTTGACACACGGGAAAAAGAAACACAGAGTAATCATCAGATAGAGAAGATAAAGTCTCATTTTCCAAAGCAGAAATAGGCATTCAGCACTGAATGAAGGCATGATCCATTCTGCTGTTTCTTTTGGAAATGGACCCTTAAAATAAAGGGTCCCTTTTTACTGTTAGGGGCTCCCAGCAGATGGGTTGCAATAAAATATAAAATTGAGTTTTTACCCTGAAGTACAATTATTTGTCTCCCCCTACTACTTTCCCAGCTTGCTGGAGATACTGTTTAAAATTGCTTCCAGGATATTTCTGCTGGTTGGTTGGATTAAGTTAAGAAATGTTCTTCAGAGGAACAGAGCAGAATTCGGGGAGTTTCTAACCATGGCAGGTCCTTAAAGCCTCTCTGACAACATCCCACTCGCAGGGACCGAGCCTGGGCTGAGTGAAATCCTGTCTGGCTTAAGGCTTTTGAGGTTGGCTGGGGTTTTTTTTAGGGGTGCCTTGTAGAATGGCAGAATATGCTAAAATTTTCTAAAAAACATAATCAGGGGAAAGTATTTGCTGTGCCACTATACCCAAGGCCTATATACTTTGGTTTCAAAGTTGTCCAAGTATCCCAAAGCCATCTTCAGCAAGAAAGCCCCTTGAACTGGTATAAGAAGAATCTTTTCAGTGATGGCATTTTAATATAGTGATAACCACCCAGGCACTATAACAATTTTCCCAGGAAAACTACAAAGGTTGTAATGGTACTGTCTTTATAGACCTCAAAATTATTTAAGGTCTGGCCTTCTCTGGCCCTATGATGGAGAGTAGGAAAAGAGAATGATATTTTAATATATAATGACTTTGGACAGAATTAGTGAACAATATATAGGTGAAAACTGAATTAAATCAGTTCTGAATCCCTGAGCCTTTTGAGGTTGAAAATGAGATGACTAACATTGCTTTTAATTTCTCTTTTCTGATTCCTTTTTTTGTTTTTAAGGGAGAGGGGCTGAGGGGGAGGCTGATGGGGGGGTTGAGTATTACAAAAAAAGAGTGGCAATTAGATGATAACAGTCGGCAGCACGGACGGCGTCTTGTTACTGCTTATTTGGGAGGTGCCAAAGCTACATGGGACATCGTCATTATTATGGCTTAAAGTTGGCTAAGGTCACCCCGGTTCATCTGGTTTATACATTGGTAGCCTTCTACTTATTACTTGCCAAACAAACCTTTTTATTTTTGCACACGTTTATGTTGATTTTGTGGTTTCTGAAATTGGATTCTGTCTCCTACGGGCCTGAGTTTCCACGGCAACTATGGACCTTATCTGCTGCTGCTGTTTGGCAGACAGACAACAAGGCCTTTCAGTTTACTTCTCCAATTTTTTTTTTAATATTATTTTCTTTAAAAACCTTTTTCTTCTTCATCATGTTCTTTTTTTTTTTCCTTCCCTTTTTATTATTTTTACTTTTCCCAACCCCTGTCATTTAAAAATCACATAATTAATTGAGCACATCCTGTGCCACACGGGGCTGCCACGACTTTGAAGTCCCAATAGATCATTTTATAGAGCCATGGGTACCATTTTTTCCAGTGCAGCACCAGGCGCCAGTGCAAGGGCTTGTGGAATTTAGCATATCCTACTCCAGGTATGATAAAGAAACCTTGGCACCTTCTGTTTGTTTTTACTAATTTCCTTTCCAAACTGCCTTTTCAATATAGAGGAAAGACCTCAGGACTTAAAGTTTGTTATTTTCTCTCCAAAGTTAGTCCCTGTTCCCCCTGCCTCCCTCCCTCCCCTTCCTTTAAACCAGACTGAACTGCTTCTTCGCTTGGTGGTAAGTTTTCTTTTTTTCTTTTCTTTTCTTCAGGAAAGTGTGGTCTGATTTAGCATCATGTAGCTTGGAGCTATGACTGATCCTATAGCAGCAGCAAAAATAGCTGAGGGAAAAAGAACCTGACAGGCTCTATTAACCCTTAAAAACAATAAATGATCTCATCACCTTCTCAAATACAGAAGAAGAAATAATAATACAATAATTTACTTCAGTGAAGGAACAAGTCTTTGGGGGGTTGATGCTGAAATCTATCCCCAAAGACACCGTTGCTGGCATTAGTGAAGAGGGGCTGCTTTCTCCTAAGCTAAAAATAAACTGCAATGTCTCTCAGCATTAAAAAAGGAGAACATGCACACACAGCCACAGCTGGACATAAATACACGTGGGTATATGCATGAAGACTAGAGAGAGGAGGACAGAAGATGAGTGGAAACATGCTAAATCGGGTGAAAAATAGTTGAGCCTTCTAACACAAGGAAGGTTTGCACTGGCATCACTATGCATCCTGCATTTGAAACAAAGGGCTGTGACATCTCCTAAAACCTCTTTAAAACAGAGTCAGGACCTTCTGGAGATGGGTTTAAAAACTGCAAGTTGTCGTGTATTATTACCACGTTTTGAAAAGGCAAACATGGTCACTTGGGGTGGTTTTGTAGCAAGAAGCAAATTCAGAATTAATCCCGGCACAATTATTCTCTTCTCTCTAGAAAGATGGATGTTCTGTCTCACAGAGAATAATAGAAACTGAGATCTTTTGTAGACATTTCCAGCAGCTTCTGCCATCTGATGAGAAATCACATTTCTGCTTGTGAAGTCCCTAAGATTTTTTAAAGATCCTGCAGAAAAAAAAAATATTCTTCATGACATTTTGAACAATTTTTAAATGATTTCTGGGCATAATTATTTTCATTTTTATAGAGCTACATTTGTTCATGGCTGCTCAGGGTCTTATTCAAAATCCCACGTTGTAAATGAAAAGATTTCTATTCATTCCGATGGCCTTTGGAGTAAACAGTTAAAAAACTTTCCATACGACTAAAATTGGGAAACAATTCATTATGAAATCCCAGAGGTTAATTTTAAAAGCCTATAGAGCAGAGATTGTTCTCTCTTAAAGACTGTGGGAGCAACCCCAGTATATTCAGTTGTCTTGAGCCTGCAGATTCCTACACGTCTGTACATTTTGATCTAGATAACGAGGCAGGCAAAAGCTAATTACTGTTTCTGCCTTTATTCAGATGCTTTTCAAAATTATGTCCTTAGGAAAATGGGCTAACTGAACAGGACTGCAATTAATAGTCAGTATCTCCAGCCATTCATCGTCCTCTTCAGAGCAATTGTTATTTACAGTGAATATTTTACAATGCCATTAAAATATGTTTGTAAATGACTGTTTCATACTAGGTATTGTAGAAGTGTATTTACTGTTACTCACACCAGTTTTCTGCTTTCCTTTCTCTTTTCTGCCTTTTTTTTTTTTTCTCTGCCCTTCTGGAAAATTCACATGTTCACAATGAACGAAGAACATCATGAGCTTTATAATCCCCAAATCTAAATGCTATTTCGCTTTGTATATACACACAAATATTGCCCTAAGTCTCTGCACCGTTGCTGTTTTTCCAATTGCTAAAATCTTTGTGCATGAATCGTGGTTACAGGAGTAGAAACTTTATTGATTAAACAGATCTGAGATGCCACTGGGATGCCACCATCTCTGGGACAGAGGCAACAGACAAATAATTGTGCTGCTCTGGAGCCAGGACCAGCAAATCTACAAGGGATGCAGGTGAAGAGTATTTTCCCACACAGACACCAGAGTAACTCCTTTAATACTATTCTCTGCGTGTGTGTGTGTGTGTGTGTGTGTGCACAAGCAGGTGCTAGAGCAGAACAAACTACACCTCGGAGCAGAGCAAACCAAGGTTCGGTGTTAGAGGTTTCCTCCGAAGAAGCCACACAAAGCGTTGTGTGAAGTTGGAGTCTATGATTTTGGGACACATTTTGAAGGAAGACTAGGGTTTTACCCCAGAATGTGGTCAGCATTGCCACCTCCCTTCCCCTAACGGCTGGGATATAGAATCTGGGTTCCTGACCCATCTGAGAAATAGTTATGTTCCACTAGAGAGTATAGGTGCAAAAAGCTTTGGAAATCTTTCCTTTAGGACTAAAGGTGCCATTCGATTGGGAAAAAAACAACATGATCATTATTGAGTTATCCAAATGCTGTTTCTGTACACAAGGCTGTGCAAGAAGGATTAGGATTTTTATCTTGTGTATGTATATTATGTGCAAAATATACATTTATGTACATGAATGAAAGCAGGGAAAAAAGTTATCAGTTACTTGAGCTGTGGAAGCAAGAGGTTTTCTGGTTAGCTGCTGACCCAAAGAACACATTGAACAAAATGTTTGCCTCCAGTTAACTTTAAAATTACAACAATAATTGTAGTTTCGTTTTGGATTTTTTTTTTCCCCAGTTGAATATAGGACTCTTTGAAAAGAATAATTAATTTTGAAGCATTTCTGTGTCAAAAACATTGCAATGACCCACGTTGATAGTCTTGATTTTTTCCTTCATTCATATTGGTTAGAAGTTCGGAGGGAATGCAAGATTTATAAAACAGCTTTTGTTGGCTGAAAACTACAATAATTGGCAAATAAAACATGCAAAAAATGTCACAGTTTCCCTTCTTGTGAGCAAAGTTCTGCAGGATCGGTCCTAAATTCTGGGGGCTCTGTACAAGTTTTACCACTGATTTAACAGAGACACTGCTCCAAGAATTAGCAGTGAAGGAAGAATATTGAAGGAAGGTTTAGACTTGGAAGGCACCTATATTCAACATATGCATTTATAGACACTAGACTGATTGGTCAGTCAATTATTCTCTGGAATTTTGTGAACTCCAGGCAAGTCAGCTCAAGATATATGAACCTATCAATTTCAGTAATAAAACTCCATAAATCTGTCCTAGATTTGGACTTAGAGCAAAACCTGAAAGTTGGCAAATTTCAAATCATTTGGGGTGACCTTACAAGGGATTATCCACCAGCTACCTACCATGGTCTTAACAAGACACAATGTGAAAATTAAATCTGTATTAACTTGCATAAGTAGCGAGCTAGTTAAAATAGCCATTGGGTTTTTACAATAATTGCTTTAACTATAGAACTTGTTACAGTGCAAACCTACACATTTTTTTTCCTGCAAGAAGCAAATCAGACAATGAAGTTGCAGAAAGTCTACGAGACTGGTTTTGTTTAACTTTGGTCTTCTCGATTTACTCTCACTGCCACTGCCCTCTGGGTATTTTTAGGGAAGTAAAAGAAAATGTTCCTTTTATGTATTAGAGCCATGCGTACGGGTGACTCATTTGGCAATATTAATAAGAAGTAGATTCAGTTTTATTTTGAAATCTCCTCCAAAATTATTTAAGTAAAAGAGAAAAGTAGTCAAATTGCAGAGTGAGGCCGTTTCCTACATCGGGAGGGTTTTACTTTTCATATGGCATTTCTAATTTTGCAGAATAACAAGGTTAAAAAGAAAAAAAAAAAAGGAAAGAAAATCCATTGTATGAGTTGCAAACAGAACTTGTCCAAGGGAGAGCCAGGCTGGAGATATTCTTGTTACAGAGATGGAGGTGCAGTTCATACTTGCAAGGACTATGGACTCTTCAGTCCGAGGCACGTTTTGCTTCAGGGTGATAATACCATGTCGTGCTCTAAGGCGGGACTTGAGCAGCCCTGGCTCCTTCCTCCATTGACTGTAGATGGATCCTGCAGCTATAGGGGAGTTACCTAACTTTGCAGGGAAAAAATGGAGTCAGAAGCAGCCCATCTCTCATGTGTTTCTTTCTTCCATGTAATAACACCGGTCTAAAAATGAATGGGGGAGAGGGAGGAAAGACACCAATAGTATTCACAAATGTGAGCCAAATTCAATGAGTAATTTATAGCAAAACCCCCTCCAAATTTTACCAGCATGGCCCTCTGCATTTGCACTTCATCCACTCAATTAAAAAAATCATCATTTCATCAGGTCTAGCAGGTAACTTTACGGGGCAAGTGAAAATAAATGAGAGTACCCTGCTGAGAGCTGCATGCAAGATAACCCTTGAGGAGACTGTGCCTTGGTCTGAATTCTGGCACATTCTGTGAATGGTGTCTCTTTGGTTAGAACTGTTACACCGTTCACTAACACTGCTTCTCTGCAGCAACAAACCATCTCATTTCACTCCAAGGTAGCATTTTTCAAGTCTGGAAGCATCGAGCCTTAATTTTCTCCGTTGTTTGTGGCTGCATAAAACAGCAATATGAGTAATTATTGCTATTTGTTAGCTCTCGCCTTGAATCAGTCTATGTATATATTCACAAATAAGTCCCTAATAATTAAATTCTTCAGGTTTTGATCTTGCTCAAAGGAGCAGAGCAATTTTCAGTCCCTTATGGATTAGATTATCCCGAAAGGTTACGATTCAAGCCTTCCCTTTTTCTCTGATATGGTTCTTCCAGACCTCGGGACTGATAGGGCCCTGCACAGCACCAGGTCTATGTTTTCTCTGTAAATACAGCCTACAAAATTTCAACAAGTCAGCCCTTGTGTGCCACACCGAGAGATTGATGACAAACCACATTATTTTTCCCCTCCATATAACTGCCCACAATTACAACGGTACTCTCTCAAAACACTGGTTTGTTTTTGTCCAAGGAGGAAGGAGCGCAAGCAGGGGCTGCTATCTCGGTGTAGAGCTGGCGGCAACACTGAGCAGCATTATTTGTGGAAAATGCCCTTTTCTTCACTCATTTTTCCTATCCACGATAAAATATTGGACCTGATTCTGCCACACGTGCTTATGCAAAGCCACTAACTCATCAGCAAAGGTTATCTCCACACCAAGCTAAAGAAAGGAGGGGATCGTGACTTTGCAAGTCTTTTCAGTTCTCTGGCCTCCTCCTGCGATCCTGGTATCACATCTAAACTGAGGCACCTGATGAAATTAGGATTATTAGTGTTTCCTGTAGATTGGGTTTGTAGCATGGTGGGGTTTTTTTAATCAAAGATCCGTATTTTCTGTTTCTGTTGTGTTTGAGGACAACCAGCCTGGTGTGCCGATGCAATTCTGATCACTTGCAGAACACTAATACACAAATCCACAAAGCTGTAAAATGGCAGGACTGGGTAATTTGGAAAAATAAATTAAAAAGCAAATAAATAGCTCTGTTTCCTGATAAAAGAGACATTTGCCAGGAGAAGTGAGGCTGTACTGTATGTAGTCATCCTGCCATCCCTTCTGATCCTAATATCCAATTCCCTTATTTTTGTGCTGACAATCCTCCGGCACTGAAGTTGCATCTCTTTAGACATAACAAGAGGGTAGCGCTGGGCAAACACTGGTTGTTGGGTGCTCTGATGGTATTTCCAGAAACACTGCTGTCCTCCAGATAACTGAATTGCCAGACTCAATTGCAAACTTCTGAGCAAAGGCAGCACCTGAAAAGCGAGTTGTCTCCCTTTCAAGTGAAAAATGCTTAGAGCATCAAACATATGTCAAAATCACTAATTTGTCATGAAGCAGCTCCAGGCTTATATCATCAATCATCTTGACACACTGTACTCGAAATGGTGCTGAAAAGATACAAGTCATTTACTCAAAAAATGTTTTCTTTATCTGTGTGCACCCTTAAAAACTTCCATAAGAGCACTGAAATCTTTGTGCTCCCTGTTCATTGCTTACAAGATGTGTTTAACTTTTGTCGTTTGCATAGGAAAGGAGAATGGCTGAGCCTTTCTTCATTTAGCGGCACTTTTATTCAAAACATGGATGTGCAACGTGTCTCTGAGTGATAAAGAACCTGCTTGTGTTAACTTTACCCCTTTAAACTTTAAATATTTTCTGCTAATTTTGATATTTTATTTACTTATTTATTTATTTTAGATGTCTTGCTAAATTGTGGCATTCCAAGAGGCAGAGATTGTTCAGAGTATGGTAGGTAACAACTAAAGGACATAAATCTTCAACTATAGTATTTGGTCATCTCTGGATAAAATGGAGATTCCAGTGAGACAAATTTAATCAATTCAATTTTTAGGGACCACATATATAATTTCTATAGTTATGTGCATTAATCTCATAGGTATTCTGTACCCCAAAGTTTCTCAGTAACTTCTGTGAGACTATCGTGGCTTCTAAAGTTTATGTAGCTCTAGCAAAGATGCACATGTTCCTGAAAGAACAGTCTAAAATCCCTCTGAAATTCTAAACTGTCCCTAGATTAGTGGGAAGTGTCCCTGCCCATGGCAGGGGGTTTGGAACCCGATGATCTTTAAGGTACCTTCTAACTCTAACCATTCTATGATTCTATTATTCTATGATTAGTAGTTTGGAGCCAAATAGTTCTGAAATCTTAACCTTTCCTTGAAATTTCAGGCCCAACATAATAAAAATCTGGAAAAGTAAATAACATATTGAGATTTCAGTCACAGATGAACCAGAAGCAAAATACAGATTTCCAAATTCTGTGTGATTTTCTTGACTCCCAAAGCAAATTGGAGAGTAAGACCTTATCACTGAAATGCTAATATTCATTCCCAAATTTTAAGAAAATTTTAGCTCTAGAGAAATACTAAAAATCCAACATTTGGTTCCAGAAGCACAAGAAATGTCATCAGCAACTCAATTTACATGCAAATGAAGTTTTGAACAGTTTCTTCTGCTGGGGATCGTGAAGGATTTTCAAGAAGTTTTGGCAGTGAAGTGGGATAAAGACTATTGGGCCAATGCCTCAAACTGCTCCGAAAATCCCACCAGTTTTCCATGCAATTTCTGACACCTCTGTGGAAAGTCTGCACAGCTTAATCCTGGGAGCTACAGCCCGGCTCTTGAGTGGGGCTGGAAATTATTCCAGAATGAAGTTAACAGAAGTGGAAACCCTCTACAGTGAACTCCGAAATCCTTTTGTGTTCATAGCAAATATGTACACATTTAAATTGATTTTTGTTTGTTTGTTTCAATAACTGGTCAGTCCAGAATCTCCTGATCAATGAGGCCATCTGTAGGCAGTTTGGGAGCCTTTTGCAAGGATGACAGGTTCCAAGCCGTGGCCTTGCAGGAGTGCTGAGTTGGGACAGTGAGGTGAAAATGAGGGGAAGAGCCTATATTGTATTTCTTTTCCTTAAAAAAAAAAAAAAGGAAAAAAATAAAAAAGGCAGAAAGAGAGCAATAAAGCAAAAGGCATTTCCTAAAGGTAGCCATTAAATCATTCAACACGCTGCTCCCTCGAGAGCAGAGAGGTTCCTCTTTCCTTTCCAGAATGGGTTTTTACTAACCATTTCTCATCTAATGCTCAGTGTCTTCACCTGGCTCTCTCTGGGCATTTACCCAGACTCCATCCAGCAGGACAGCACCACAGCTCTTTCGAAGATGGGCTTTGGCCCATATATCACTTTCAAAAAATTTTTCAATAGGTCCCCAATGATGTTGACCGAGGGCTCTGTTTTGCTCGTGATAATGTGCTAATGCTCCGAGACCCGGCATAAATCTTCTCTACGCATCATCATTTGTCAAAGTCACAACATGGGGCTGGAAACTGAAAAAAAAAGAAAAGCCCCAACAAAAAATAAAGTAGGAAGAGATAGAAAACGTGGCTTTCTTTTTTTCTTTCGTCCCATGTGATTTTCCCCTCCTCCTCTTCCCCTTCTTTTTTCTCTTAATCTCTAAAACATCTGATTGTGCAGAAATGGTAAATAAAGGTTTTAGTTTTTCCCTCCTCTGTAGGCTTGTGAGTGTGCATGTGTGTTTGTGCTTGCTGGACATTTTTATAAAATTCAGAATTCATGCATGGAGCCTTTGCTACCTTTGGTGAGGAAAATGCTTTGGGCGAGTTGGTCAGCTGGTGCTGGTTCCCAGTTAAGTCATCATTTGGGCTGATAAAATTAGACGGAAAAACATGATCATATCAAAAGGGCCCACCAGCCGTTGGGATTTGGTTTTAGTCATCTCTGAGGGAACAATCCCACAGACCACATCAAAATGTTCTCTAGAGCTTGTTTAAAGCTAAAAGAAAAGAAGTCGTGAGAGAGAAAATAAAACTCGTTTCAACGTTTCATTTCTCTTCTATTTTCTGCTAAGCTTCAATTTGTGCTTTGCAGCTTTTTATTTGCCCACCATCTCCTTGCCCCACCATCATCCCATTCAGCTGCTGATAAAATGGTTTTGTTTAAAACACCTCATGAAAATAAAGTGAGTTGGACGTTTGGCTGGTGGTTGTGCTCCAAAATGCCAGGACAGACAAAACACACGTTGCCAATGCTGCTGTTAGTGCCTGCTCAGCAGAGTCCTTGAGGTCCAGAAAGTGAGTTGTGATGGCATTGGAGACCTTTTCCCTCCCTTGCGTTTTTATGTTATTAGTTAAAAACCATAATAGGTACGTTGGTAGACGAGAAAGAAAATAAGGTGGTTTCTCCAGCGGCATTTGAAGTTAATTGAACCTACCGGGAAGACCCGTATCTCCAGCCCTGGCACTTTATTCATTATCAACACGGCCAGGTCTTGGCTAGAAACAGATGAAGAAAGCTGGTGTAAACCAAAGGGAAAACATCTATGAATTGGTGGAGTGAAACCAACGGAATGTCACCAGAGATGCTCAGTGTCCTGCTGCTACCTTTCATTCCATTATTATTCTGTCCATTGACAGCAGGTGACCAGCTGGGCTTTCAAGCCCTTCCAGGTGCTCCTCACCCATGCCGTCGCTGTGCCGCACGCCCGTGGGGAGCGATGCTGCTGAAGTCAGTGCAAACTGTGATGGAACGGTGAGATGATGGGTACCACAGTCCCCAGGACAGACACTGTGCAGTTTCGGGTGGCAGAATCCAGCCCGCAATGCCTCGCAGAATAAGGCAGAATATACCAGATAATTTTATTTAAACCAGTAATAGATAGGCTTTGCAGCATCCGTGAGCCACTACTGGATTCTCCAAACCATCAAGAAAGCCTGGAAACTCTGGCGGGGGTAGAGTGAGCAGCCGTTAAACCTCTCCTTTGTTACATTCTGTCATTTGATATATAGCTCCTTTGCCGTTAAATATTACTCTGATTGGTCTCTCTCCGTGGTGAAGTGGCTCCGTTCCTGCTTCCATCCCTCCGACAGGCACCGAAGCTTTATCACGGGTGTACCCTTACAGACGGTATCTTAAATCACGGCATGAAATGGAGCCCTCTGTCCGTGCGTCAGCCCCATCGGCGCTGGCAGCGCTCCCGAGCCCTGGCACCCGTCCCCAGCAGCCTCGGGTCCAAGTAGACTTCACCTCAGGTAACTCTTCAAAAGAGAACCCTAATAATCGTAATGTGATGGGCGACATGTCAAGGAAAAGAAAATAACAGCCTTAAATCCGGTATTAACCCGCAATGGAAAACAAGCCATGGGGTTATTTCCATGAGAAATCTTGGAAGCCACACAATGGGTGGAAGGGAAGGGATTTGGGGAGAGGGGGAGGGCACCGGGGCAGGATGTAAAAGGGAAGGGGTCCTTGGCCAAGGTCTGCTCCTAACTGAATGCTCATGGACAGGGTTTTGGGTTTCATACCTCTGCTGACAATTTGCTACACTTGGTATCGGGAAGATTGAAAGGGAAATGCTTATGGGGGTTTTTCTCTGAAGAGGAGAAGTAGCTACACGATGCTGTAATGACTTCCTTGCTTTGCTTTCTCTTCTAGTTTTGAGCACAGCTTCCCTTTGTCACTGGCCTGATCCTGCCACGCTCGTGGGGTTTTCTACACCCCGTTAAGCCCCAGGAGTTGGTTTTGGGGACTTGTGGAGCAAGATAAGGCTCAGGTCCAGCATCATGCCTTGGGTACCACTGCTCTTCTTGCAAAGAGGATCCAAAGAGAGAGGGAAAACCAAGCATGATGCAAACGCAGAGGAGGAGAGGGAGGTTGCTGCTGCACCCCATCCTTCTCCTGCTCCATGGCACTGCGAGTGCTGGGACAGGGGAAGCTGCTGGGCTGATGCCAGCTCCCACCTCCCTCCTCCATCCTTGCTCAGACAGCAGCATCCCCCGGGAGCCACTCCGCTGTAATGGATGGGCTTTATCCCACAGAACACTGGTGGAAACTGGACTGGAGTTAGTCCTCATCTGCTGACTATTTAACTAGGTCTTCGTTAGGTATGCTTTCTGTAAACAGAGAAAACAAAAAAAAAAAGAAAAAAAAGATACTGGAATTACTCTGAGGAAACTGTACCTTTGGGGGCCAAAGGAAACTTCATATAATAGCTCTTCTTTCAATGGGAAGAGAATAATGTCTTCGAACCAATTATATCAAGGAACATAATTACACACTTACATGGTCCATTAAATAATTTTTTTAGCAGAAATGAGACTGAATGTCAATTACACCTTCCAAAAACATAATTAGTTAAAAAAATTTTCCTGTTCATATATTTAACTTTTCAAGCAAATTTTATTAATATGTCTAACTATTATTGCTCAATGCACAAATAATCTGGGATAGAGTTTTTGATGTAGTGCGAACCCAGCAGTTTAAAAGTTCTGAAGGACGCCGAAGTCCGGGGAGAACTGCAGTGAGTAACAGATCCGTGCAAAGAAAAATCTCTGCTTTCACAGATTGTTATCAGAATCGATGCTGAGTAATGGCTTGTTTAGCCAAGAACAATATGATTTCTTCTGACCGGGGCTCCTTATTTCACTGTGTATATTTGGCCTCCCCGTGTCATTTCCCTCACAAATTCATGGCATAGAGGTGCCAATACAATATTTGAGGTAGCACTGACTTCAGTGTCAGGAGGTTGAAAGCACAGATGAATTGTGCAAAGACACTGAGCACGATTTTCACCCTGGAGCTGAAAGGGAACAACGGCCCCTATTTGTTTGGTTTAGACACCAAAATACTGCAAACTGACAGGCTGTGGTGAAAATGTCATGATTATTAAAAATAATTAAGCCAATTACAGAAAAATCACCAAACTATTGCATTTTCAATATGGAAACATACTCTTGAACATGTATTGAGTGCATCTTTTCTCAGACAAAGTTGACTGATGGTTTCTGATGTTTCAGGTCAGACTCGCAGTGCACGTATCTTTCATTAGAGCGTTGGATCCAGCACGTAAGCATGTATTTCATCATAGCTCTGTAACGATTGATTCCAACTGATTATTTGCTTAAAGTTAAGCATGAGCTTAACTACTCGGCTGCATTGGCGCTTACATGGACATTCCCACCAGTATAATATTCCGAATCCCTCCTGTGATTACAGTATTCCCCATAATGGGAACCCCAATATTACTAAAGACTTTGGCAATCTTGGCCAATGTCAACAGAATGGGAGGTGCTATTTCATTAATTTCCCCTGACTAGGGACAAAAATAACTTCGTATATTTCTTGGTTTTGTGTTTCAACCTCCAGGAGAACAATTTTCTTAAAAAGTAAAGAAATTGGTTACATTACACTCCAGTTGGTTACATTAGACTGTAATTTCACAAGGCATCAGTGATTCGAGAGACTGATTTTTGACAAGAAAAAAAATGACCACACATTTGCTAGCGTCAATAGTCACCTTTCCTCATGCATAAAGCATATGAACACATTTTTGGCTGTCAGTATTTGAACAACAGAAAATGGGAAGGAAGAAGCATAGACATGTTTTAACTTTCTGACAAACGGTTTTGATGAACGGGGATCCCCGCGCTGGCTAAAGAGTGAGGACAGAAAAATGGGTCCCCGTGGTGCAGGGCAAGATCTCCTCTAATAACAGAATGAGTGAGCAAATCAGGGGAACCACAACTTTCCTACTGTGTGAGAGACCACAAATAATGGAAGACAAACAGATACGAGAAGGAGCAATTCATTTTCCGTGCCCATTAGGTTTTCCAGGTAGAACTGGGTGTCAATGTATTTATGATTTGGTGTCTCATATCTCCTCAGGTCTTCCTCAAAGCAGACTCAAGCTGGATTTGGGGTTTCGGTCAATTTTGTAGTGTGCTTAGCTTGTGTTTGATGAGGGGGCTAAAATGAATTCTTGTAAATCATTCGGCAGCCATGTAAAGCAGCACTCTGTTATAAATTTGTAGCAACCCGAACGGTTAAAATCTCAGTCTAATAAAGGCCACGTGCACGACTCCTGAAACTATTGCAATCGATGGCTTGCCATTTTTTTTGCATTTTATTATTGTGATTTTTTTAATACTGTACTGTCAGTAATAGCACAACACAATCACATATTTGAAATTAGTATTAATAATTTTGCAGCCACTAAACACCTGAAAACCCTCTTCTCCTCTCTTTATTGGTGCCCTCGATTTTTATGAGTGTGTTGCTTAAAATAAAGGAGTACAGGGAGTTGCCGTGCTGTGAAAGACCAGGTGCCCATCTGTTTCAAAATAATTCCTGTAGCTACAGTTAAGCTTTGAATGCTTTAAAATCACGTGGTGTTGAATGTAAGCAAATCCATCATTCAGCGTGACAACACAGGAGCAACTGCACTGGCAGAGCACTAACACAGCCCCCCCCCCGGATTATCCACCCCACTCCTGTGTCCCCTGGTCTGCAGCCATCAGACGTTCCTCCTCCACCACTCAGCCCCTAGAGGATGCCCATGGGAAGGTGACAGTCTCCATAACACATGGGGCTTTTTGTAGGTATAGCTGAGTTTGGTCCCTCACCCCCACGTTGCCGTGATGGCAAAGCAGTTTGGCACAAAAGGGAACCTGAGTATTGGCTCTAGAAGGGATCCAGGTGAAGAGCAGAGTGAGAGGGGGGGGGAAATTAATTAATTAGCTCTTCCTAGGGATCCTCTGACAGGGCTGATCATCGTATGGGCTCACCTTTTCTCTGTGCACTGTCTCCCCGTGCCATCTCCCACAGGTCGGAGCAGAGGGCAGTGGCAGGACCTGCTACAGCTCCCGTGTCTATGGTCAGTAGGGGACTGCTGAGGAGCTTTCCTCTTCTCCTGACGGAGGTGGCCCAAGCCTGTCCCTGTCCCCTGGGGGTCAAAGCTCATCGAAACCCCTTGCTGAATGTCGACTCCCATCCCTAAATTCAAAAGCAATACAGATTTAGAGTATAGTGTGGGTTCAGGTCTGCATTTGAAAGACAGTGCAGACAATGTCTTATGTGCCTTTTCCATGGTGCGTGTGTGTGTGTATATATATATATATATATATATTTATGTATGAAAAAGGAAGCCCATGGCAGAGGGAAGAATTAAAACCAGGTCTCCCAAATCCCAAGTTAACCTTAACCACTGGATTATTTTTTCTCTCTTGTGTGATTACTGCCTATGCATACTGTATACAAATACGAGAGATTTACTGGAGAAATAATTTTAGGCACAATAATACATGTGTGCATGTGTGTACATATATATAAATATATATATTCTCAATATCATCCTGAGAAGGCATTGCCTCATAAAAAGTCCCTGAACAGTCAGTAAATTCTGGGCCAGATTTCAACTCATGTTCCTGAGATAAGGACCAGAGGGAGGAGGAAGAAAAAGACAGCAGCAATCCTTTTATCCTTCTGGCCACATATGGTAGGTCTATTTCTTTCAGCAGATGTGAATAAAAATAGATATATTTACAATTGCAGTTGGATACGGAATTGAGCATAAGTGAACACAGAGCAGCCGTTTTCATCGATGCTAATACCATAATAGTCTGGATTATGCAGTGCGCTGTTGCTATAATAACATTCGTTTGCTGTCAGCGCTCCTGTGTAAAAACAAATTAGCTGGATGATTAATGAATATCAAAACCAGCATGTGGATTCTCCTCTGTGATGCTTCAGCCCAGTGTGAAATCTGCTGCCGCGAGAGCTGTCTCTGCTGTTTGCATTGCAGAGTGTCTCCTCTGCACATGTGGGTATCACCAAGAGAAGGTGGTTTCTAACCACACTGGCTGTTCAAGTTTGTTGTTTTTTTTTTCTTTTTCTTTTTTAATAAACGATGCATAAGAGAAAACACCGAGAGTCTAGAAATAGGTGTTGAGGTGAGAAATGTCTCCCTTAAGTTTAGTCTGACCTCTAGGAGGTCAGCATCCCTGAGGACATCCTCATGGAGAGGGGTCCTACTGCAGGCCCTCCGAGCAGCCAGCAGAGAAGCCCTTGCAGCAGGAGACGTGACAAGAAGTCTCGAGGATCACCTTGGCACTTTTGGGGCATGTCCTAACTGAATTCTGGATGGACTTTTGGGGGCAGAATTTGAGTTCACTGCAAATGAAACTATTTTAGGCATGTGGAGAGCACCAAAGGCACAATGACACGTAACCTTGTGTTGACCTGACCTGGCGCTTCCCCAAGAAAAAAACCCATCCCATGCAATGTTAGCAGCCTGGGTGGCAAAACCTGTTCTGGTAGAGCACCGTGGTGATAAAGCTACTTCCTGGGCCTGGCACAGCCACGAGACGACATTGCAATTCTTATAGGGCCTTGTTAATTAATGCTTCCACGGAAAAGAAGGATGAAACCATTCCTGCCATTCCAGTGCCATTTCCAGTGATCTGGTGTGCACAGAATGACTTAATTAAATAAAAGATTACAATTAGTAAGTGAACTTATGGATGCATGCAGTGGTTGAAGAGATTAATTCCAAGTTATTCCAAATGTATAATACAATTCCTTGTTGAATCCTTAGCATTACAACTTACAAAATAACTATCTATGCCATACACTAGATATATGCAGGGACAAAATCTGGGTTCCTCTAAGAGTCTCAGCTTGACAGTTATGTTCTATTTCATGTATATGCATTTATACAACTCTCACACCCACATTCTCTGTTTCATGACATCTCCACTGCAATTAATTAGCACACAGACACTTCAGCTCAGGCTGTTGACTCGAGTTCTCTGCGGTACAATGAGATGCCGAAGCCTTGTGCTGTATGAGCCTTGGTGTCCTTTGCCTTGGTGACAGAACTTCTGGAGCTCAAAGGGTGACAGAGCTATTTATGCCACGACTCAGCTGTGACATCTGGGAAATACAGACGCGCACGGACCGGTGTCTATTTTCCTTGTTAATGAAATACTCCAAAAAAGCCCACAGCTGAGGGCGTCTGCTCCTCTCTCCTTTGACAACCCCCTCCTCCCCACCTCGACTGTATTTTCTTTTTCAAACTTCTACCTTTTTTACTACTTCCTAGATCACATACCTGAACGGAATCAGAGCGAAATCTGACCACGGAGAACTGGCATCTGTCACCAAAATGTACCTCCAGAGATGGTCTGTTTGTTTTTCTTGCCGTACGTATGTGGCTGCAGCACCGTGGGTGTTTTAAACCTTTTCTTTACTCTGAAATACCCACCTATCTCTTCCAGGGGTGTTTTAGGTAGTACACTTCATAGGACTTCCACAGCAGATCACGTTCCTGACTAAGGGACATCAGGCAGAGGTCCTTCAGGATTTTTAGCATTTATGGGGTTAATTGTGTTTTTATATTATATATACACACACATGTGCGTCAAGTAGTTATATAATATAAAAAGGCTCTTTTCTCATATCCCCACAGCGTGCAATAGGACTCCACATATAGCACACCAAAAAAATAAAAAAATAGAAAGAGTCCAAACAGTGCCAAAATCTACATTTTCATTTGGCAAACTAGTTAAATCTATTCATAATCTGGTGCCTGAATCAAGTTTCAGACCAGACTAGACTGCCTTGGCTCCTGGTTTTTGTTGCTCGACCTGTCTCTGACTGAATTTAGCTATGATGTTACATCTCTAGCTGTAGAAAATTTCTAATAATGGTAGCCTGTTTTATTTTGCCACTGGAGGGTACAAGTTCCAGCATTTCCGTACTGAGGTCCAATTGGAGCCAGTTTCGGACTTTTTTTTGGACAGAAACCTTCCTTGTTGCTTTTCACTGTTTTCTTTTGCCTTTTTTTTTTCTTTTTCTTTTCTTTTTTTTTTTTTTTTTTAAAATTTTAATAATGTTCACTCTCACAGCTTTCAGGAGGCGGAATAAAACCACAGCAAATCCACAGTGAAATGTGCGGTGTCGAAAATCCATGTTATAACAAGTCACCTGCCTCGCTGCCCCCGCGTGTCCCCCCCACTCCGGCAGCTCCATGGGCTGATGGTGACTCCGAGGATGGAGCCGCGGTTTCTGGCAGGTCGTTTGGGACTCATCTCCTGCTCGGGAGGCCGTAGCTCAGAGTTTGATTTAGGTGGTGTGGAAACGAACGTTAATTGGAACTAGATTAATCACTGCTTTTGGGCACGGGCAATAAGGCCAGCATTAGTAAGAGCCCGGGATGAATCCGAAAGGAGAAGCAGAATCAGCGGTTGGAAAGAAATACTGAATTTTAGTCCCTGTTCTCTGTTCTTATCAATGTTCAGCTCCACTGAAGCCAAGAGACTGATGTTATAGATCCCCCGGGGTCTCAACTGACGTGTTGCTACACCCTCTGCCAAATAACTGCACACCCCAGGAGGTGCTTTCCTAAAGCATCTTATTCCCAAGTACAAGGAGGAAGGTAGGACTGTGCCTTGGGTGGCTGGGGTGGGAGGGGAGGGAAAGAACCCTCCGTGTGGGTGGAAGAAGCATCTCGGTGTCCCTCACTGTGACTTTTGACTGGCTTTGCCTGAAATAATCCAGTTCAGATTTTCTGTAAAACCTGGTGCTTGTTGAAACAGGAAATCTTTATAGTTTTATATAATGCTAACAGGCCACCAGAAATTTTGGCTATAATAATAACTCTACATGGAGAGTTAAAGAACATGTCCCATTTTAGGTAGACAGATATGAACCAGAGTGATTTCATGGGCTTTGGTAAATTAATCAGGACCTCTGTCTGGGCAAAGCAACAAAACGACTCTCAGTAAGACTAGAAAGGAGTAAAATCTTAGGATTTGTTTGGGGAACAATATTAATTTAATTTTAGTTTAAGCATTTTGAGGATAAGTGGGGCCATCAGAGTGATTTTAAGGTTTTAGTTGTAAAAAGGACCATTTGATGAGGTCAAAGCAGATGTTGCTTTGGTTTTATGCCTTTGTTTTGAACTAAGTAGTGAATATAAAGAGTCATTCTGAGTAAAAAAGAGGCTTGATCTCTGGGTTCTCTCTCAATAATCAGAGGGAAGACTTGTTCATCTTTCACACATTTATGCCTGAGAGAATCTACAAGAACGGGGAATGCTGACGCTTAACAGGAGGATTGTATGATCCCAGTGCATTTATGTTACCAGTTTACAGAAATTTAAAGAGGCAAGAAGCCTAAGCCCATTGCCGTGGTCCCAGGGATGCTGGAGGAGGGTCATGGAACACCTGGTGCCACACACAGGTACTCAGAAGCACAAATGGGTAAGAGATGGCACAAATGGAAAGAGGAGTCCATCCTCCTTCCTGAGCAGCAGCGTGGGAGGAGGGGGGTGTGTGTGGACTTTGGGAGGTGTCTTGTGTGGAGGGAAAGTGGGGTCACATCTCCATCTGGGGTGCATCTTCCTCCTGTTCTTGGACATGAGAGTCCTATGGGAGCTCCTCCAGGGGACTTGGGGACCTGCCCCACATCAGCAAAGCCCGTCTGCTCGCACCCCGCTGCCACAACAGGAGACTGATGAAGGGGACAAGGAGGGTACACACAGTCCAGGGCTAATATGGACTATTTAGAGCAAATATAATCTAAATAGGGAGCCAGGAGGCTGGGCTGAGCTGGGGACGCTCCTCCTCGCCAAGTTTGGGTGGGTTTGAGTTAAATTGGATGTCTGAAAGTTTTTTTTTTGTCTGCTCAACCCTCATCATTACATGCTTGCATAGAAAATTAAGTTACCACACCTTTAATGAACTTAATTTCCTAATTCTGACAGAGCTCCCATTGCCAGTGATTCACTCCCTGCTTTTTACACACCGTCTGTGTAACCTTGTGCTTTTTTTTTTTTTTTTTTAACCAGGCAGATCTCCATGGCCCAACACTGGACTTACTATTTTCTTTTCTCTTTAGCTAGTTGAAACACAGTACGTAATAAATTACAATCAATATTATCTTAGAGAAGCGATTCCTCCGAAGTTTCCATTCTGGGGGGACTGTAGTAAAAGCAAAACATTTCCTGACTCATCCCTTCTGACCCTTCAGTCTTTGTCTGCTCAACTCGCCCCAGAAAAGCACCAGTTTTGCAGCGCAGCCCTTCCCCGACAGCCAGCGGGACCCGAGACCTGAAGGGGTTAATACTGATGAATCCAACGCTCCTCTATGGAAACTTCTTCAGATACTACAGAGGTTATTCTTCAAAAATGTAAATTTTATTTAATTAAGTGAAACCGTTCTCAAAAGACTAATTCTGCTGCAGTATTGCTGAGAAGGGTATATTAAATGATCTGCCCTCTTAAATTCTATAAACTTAGAGTACTTTCAGTGTCTGTAGAGCCTTACTGGCAAGTAATTGAATGTGTCTTCTAATCAGAGCATTTAAACAGTACCATGTGGTAAGCAATATAATGCTAAAACAGAAAGCTCAGACATGGAATATTCACAAAATTAACATTATGCATACTATTGATATAAAAAAGCTGGGAAGGGGGATTATAAAAGTGTGAGGTATTAACACATAGGCTCCTTTAACCCAGTCTGATTCTCTAGTGCTATGACTGCACAAAGGAGTATATAAATCCTTTATAGCTTTCTGCTTCAGGGACCTATTATCAAATTTAATGTGGTATTTGTATGTGTGAATTAGCCACTAGTCTCCACTAGATTCATTAATATCCATGTGATTGAAATGTAGGGTTCAGTCCCGCCTGGTTCCTACAGTCACATTACAGTATCATTTATTCTCTTTTCCCATTCCTATTCCTCCTTCCATGGGAGAACCTGACTCCAGGGACAACCGCCATCATATTGTAAGGAAATTACAGAGAATTTATATGCTGCTACTTGGTAAATTTGCTTCTAAGGATGCACCCTGGAAAAGCAGGCTGACACTGATGCTCTGAGCCAGCACAGTGGGAAGTGTTTTGCAAGAACCAAAATTACCACTGGTACAGAGTATTAAACTCAATGAATTTTCAAATAATTTTTTTAAAAGGATCTAGAAAGCTGGAGGTGAGTAGTGTGTGCTTTCACACACACAGTGTTCTGTTATTCCCTGCACAGCCCAGTAATTTGCTTTAAAGAGAAGTCCCCACACGATGTGCTCATGAACCTTCTGATTTTTCATCCTTAATGGGATATTTCCATACAAGTGTTTTTATGAGGTAACTATATATGTATATTTGACATGTCTTGCCTGTGCTAGTTATTTCCCTATCTCCCCGTGCCACTATTCAAAGCTGTGGGAGACTTTAACAAACTGAAGCCTAATTTGCACATGCATCGTAATAGCCCTGTGATACACAGCAGAAATGTGCAATGGAAACAAATGGATATTGCACCTCTAATAGGTACTCCATCACCGTGAAACTATGACAATAAATGACAGGTATTCACTGGAGACAGATGGCAACTTCTATGGATATATGGATATAACACTCGGGTGGGAATAGTAGAGCCAGAAATGTCTGCCATATTACGCTGGGCTCAGAGGCTACACACTACTCTCCATGTGTGAGAGGCTCCATCTCTACATGGAAAAAGGTTTTAAAACCCTTCAGTGTTATTATACAGAGCTGGACATATCTTTTAGATATTGAATGATTTGGAAATACACACCACTACCAGTTTTATGAAATATTAAGTTTAAGAAAACACGGGTAAGGTTAACCCCTTTATTAATCCCTGGTGCCTACACACTATTGTTGCTGGAAGCATTCATTAATGTTATTACAAATTTGTCTCTTTTATTCCCTTCCAAGTTACTTTTCTGTACCTTGTGCACAGTATGAGGGTATCAATAGTTTCTAATATAAACAACTTTCTGCCCATTGGCTGTGTTTTTCCTGCCTCTAAGGCAGCAGTTGTTTCCCCTCACCTAGGGGAGCAATCCCAGGAGCTTGAAATCCTTGGAAATTGCAGGCCCGTTTCCAAACACATCCTTTTTTTGTTGCTGACAGCTTTAGTCAGCCACAGACTTGCAGAAGCAATTAGAGAAAAACCAACCCAGCTGCATAACGAACCTCTCCCAATATTGTAGCGAAACAATGATTTGCAGTGATTTGAACTGTTATTCAGCCTCAAAATAAAAACCCTTCTCGTTCCCACGTACTCTGTCTGAGTGCAGCACAACACAACATGGGTTGTGATGTTCCTTGCCAGCACCAGCCAGTGTTTACATCTTTGTCTGGCACCACATGAAACCAAGTTTGCTTATAAACAGCCCGATATGACCAGTGAACTTATGAATGATGGATCATGGACCATTTTTATCCTTCCAAGTGGACCCATGAATGCCCTAGGAAGGCTCCATCTGAGATTTTTGTTGCTAGTTATTTGCTTTCCTTGGACTGCATGCTCCTGGTAGAAGTGATGCTGGATGTCTTTCCTATGTTGATGATGCAGGCTTATTTCTTAAGTAAACTAAGCATAATTTATACCTATTGCCTTGCCATCTTGCTGTCCTGTCATCAAAAAGGCAACAATTTGTAAGACAGCTCTCTTGGCTTATGTTGAAACCAACTGTGTGGAAATCAACATTAGTTTATCATCATCATTAGGTATAAATTCACCACAAAGAAAATCAGCTACAGAATTTCACTTTATTTCTACCAGCATGAAACTACTCAAATACTTGGTAGAGGATTTAGTAGAATGCCCAGAAAGTTTCTAATACTCATGTAAAATTAATACTTTGATTTTGAGTGTGTTAATTTTTGTTTGCTGCTGTGGGATTTAGGCTAACTTGTCTGCTTAAAGTCTTCAGAACACTACCTTCATCAAGACTGATAAATGTGTTGGAAGATGTAGATCCAGATGAGGATTTGGCTTTAGAAAAGTTTGTTGGCTTTTTTTTTTTTTCCTCCCAAGTGAAATGACGTATTTGTCTTGCTAGATATGGAACAAAGTTGTTATAAACAAGCAAACAAACAAAAGCCAAAAAAGATGACGACATGCAAAACAAACAAGAGAACTCTACTTTCTATTCTCTGGACATAAATCCAGATTTATTTCATTCAAATATATCCATCAAATATTTAAATTTGTAATCAGAGACAGGAGTCCTATCCAGCTGGAATCAAAGGAGAGACACTGTTCTACCAAATGATAAATTATCCCACCCCAAGCTAAGACAGATGGGTTGAATCACCATCTGAAGAAACCTAGATTTCTCCATTTACCAGACAGAAAATCTAGATGCTCTAAAATTAAGTCAGATGTATCTGAATACCTAACAAGACCTCTATCAAGGCAACATTGCTGATGAAAATATTTATATCTGTTTTGCATTAAAAAGGAGGTTTATTGCTCTTTATCTTTCTCATCAACACCAAAACACCAAACACCTGAGATCATTATTGATCTCAGGCCCCATATTTTTTGCTGATCACCTCCAGAGAAGATAAATATTCCCCTCTCCTCCTCAGCACATGATTTGGCTCTGTGTTTTGTGCTCTTTTGTTCTCTCCAAAGCTCTGGAGATTGGAAATTCGGCAGCAATTGTATGAGATGTGAACTTGCATGAGGTTCATTAGCACTTCTGGACCTTGCTAACATCATCTAAGTGAATCATTATTTATTATTATACATAATGCAGTGTTTGCTTGTTGGCATAGAGATTATCCATGAAAAAACTCCAGCTTGTTCTTCCACCCACACGCCAAGCAGAAAAGCATATAATGCAACTGTTGGAAGAGACAGATTGATGACACATTACTCTTGTCTTGATGTACTTGGAATCCAAAAAAAGAAAAAGTTCTCAACAGGCAAGAGCAATAAACTAAAAGCAGGAAGGGAAAAGAACAAAGGCAATGAGTGACAACATTATGCTCTTGTATATGCCAGCTACACGCAGAACAGATTGCTCTGGACAGTGTGAAAAAAAAATATGGTTCACTGACAATAGAACCAATAAATTTGCAATCTTACCTTCAAGACAGTCATTGTAGTCAGGAGAATCACACCTGCTTAGCCCAGCTGGGAATCTCTCCTGAAAATTTGGGGTAATTGGTCAAAACAAAACTTCAGTCTTTTCCAGGGTCTTCTACAGGGCTGTTCAGAAGGTTCCAATTTCCCTGGAAAATTTCAGACAGAAGATGGGAATGGTTTTATGTTTTGTCCATATGAAAAGGTTTTTTCCAGTATTTATTTTTTTTCAGAGCCAATCTGCACGTTGGAACAAGGAGGACTTTTCAACCATGACATTAAAAAATAAAATGGGTCCAAACCAAAACCACAGATTCTGAACACCCCCAAAGTTGGTCTGAGGATATGAATCTTGTGGCTCAGATCATATCTACTTGAAAAGTCTCTTAAAAAATCGACACCAAGTCTGCCAGATATCTGGAGAAGTCTTAAACCATCAGCCAAATCTGGTAGCATGATTTCCTTGTACATCACCACAGCTAAGAAGCAAACAGGGATACAGGAGGAATTTGTCAGAAGTCCATCTACCAAGGAAACCTCTCAGATGATATTAGATGAAAATACACTGTTTTTAAATGCAAACTCAGTCCTTGCTTACATTAGTTCCAGCAGAAACATTCCTGGTCTTTTTTATTCCCATCCTCCATGATGTGCAGATTAAGCCAAATTAGAGAGCAATGTTTGCTGGCAAATCTTTAGAAAATGTTGGAACCAAAGGATATTCTAATGTATAAATCCCAAGGCAACAAACGTCATAAAGTTGCTTACACTGGACCACAAGTGAAAGGGAATTATTTTTATTTATTTAATCTACTTAATAAATGAAAGGGAGAGAGAGAGAGAGAAATCCCAACAAAACCCTCTTTCTGCACTTTCGATTAGGCAGCGTTCATCTATCCATCAAGACCTCACGATATTTGGTGAGCAGTTCTTGTTTAGAGAGCCTGGAGAATGATACCAGCAGTGAAAATTAAAAGTTTCTGTTTATCCACTATTTAGGTATCATGAGGGCAGTTTCAGCACATGGCTTTCCTGGCCGGGAACACAGTGGTGACACAAAGAAACCAGTCTCTGTAGAATAAGATAACAACCCCTGGATTTTGCAGTTTAAATACTGGGCCTCTTCCACAGGCACCTAGGGTACACATGGAGACTGGGAAGGGAGCATCGGCTGAAGGAACGTCAGTCTTGCTCACAGAGCTGGGAACATAACTTTGAAAATCCGATATTGCTGTTGTTGGCAGGTGCCAACAATTCTGACCCAGCAGCAGCGTTTCCAGTGCCTGGATTAGTGTTGGACGTCAGGCAGAGGATTCACCAGCAAACATCAGCGAGGAGCTGATCAACAGCGGCCAGTGGGAGGAACACCAGCATCATCTCCAAGATGGGAAATCAGAAGTTAAGTAGTGATTCCACATACCACGGAAAGACAGAGGAACCTTACTCATTATCTTAAGGAGACACTTGGAGCTTGCCCACTCTCTCAGCTCGCACTCTGTTCTTCCAAGAAGGAGGCACCACCTTGTGTGGGATGAGAACGCTTGCAAGGTGAGCATCCTTCCTGCTGGATGCTCATCCCAACTGGGCCAAGATGTCCATCCCCCAACTCCAGCAAAACTCCCGCAATCCCATCCCCCAACCTGCACAGGGCAGATAAGACAAAATTATATACTACCTAGATTTTTTACCTATAAGTAGACTAACAGCCATAGAAAATATGCCAAGTGCTTTTTTTGAGTAGGAAATACCTGGAAAACAGCTGAGAGATATATAATGATGTAACTCAAAGATCTTTAAGGTCCCTTCCAACTCTAACCTTTCTAGGATTCTGTGAAACTAAAAAGACAAAGGGAGGAGAGGAAGAGTGGCAGGTAACAGAAGTGTAAAAAACCCTGTAAAGGTCTCTGAAATTCTTTTCAGTTTCCAGAAGTTCTCTTTTGAGTCTGAATCAAATCTTATGCCCAGATTGAAGTTATTTATGATTCAGTGAAAAATTTTTGTTGATCCCCAATTCAGAGCTTTTCTGCTATCATGTTTTAAGTGTAAGATTATTTTGTATTCCTTCTTGAAGTGCAAACAAGAAACAGATAGGGAAAATAAAACTGAAACCAGCTTATACCCAAGTTTTATGAATCGACTAGGCAGTTTTGACTTCAGGATAAAACATTAAAAATTATGATAAAATTGCAGTATGAAGTTGTACAAACACCGTACTTCTTACTGCAAGTCCATGCATCTGAAGAGGTCTCCAAATGAGGGCCAAATCACCGGTGATTTTTAAAATGGCATATTTTGGGGCATTTGGGGCAACTCTCTGGAGTTTCTAGAGAAAGAAGAGAAACACTCCTTGAGTTTTTTTTTTAAAACACCAGCCACTTTAAGCATTTCTACTGATTGTCTCTCCTTCAACTTCATACAAGACAGTAAGCAGTTACTTGGAGGTTTTAATAGGTGTTTTAAAACTTGTGGTATGTGGTTGTTTCTGGACTGGATGTTTCCTTGGATCTTAGTGGACTAGCTACAGATTACGTGACTATTTCAGACTGCAGGGGATTACAAACTTGCTGACTCAGCTGATGCCCTCCAGTCCAACGGTCCTAGGTCCTAAAAACCAGAGGACCCTCCTAATTTTTTAAATATATAAAATGTAAGGTATGCATTCCCCTTCCCAAAATGTTCTGCAGGACAATGTAAATGCATGCAAATTAATCATAATAATCCATATCCACATCCATTTGGACAAGGTAGTAGAATATATACGCCCACATGGTATTTTAGTTGAAAACAATCCCATAGAATGGGAAGCAAAAAGGAAGGTGGGCGACTTGGTTGGACTTTTAAATATTTTTTTATATTAAGTGAATTTAGCTGAGCACACATTTTGAAGGGCTGTTCTGAGGCTGATGCTAATGGCTTTGCCAAACCCCCAAAATAACTTACAAACGTAATGGTCTGAGGGATGGTTGAGCAGCATTTGCTGAATGCTAAATTCAGTTCATTGGAAAGAGGTATTTTGGCCTTATGAAAACAACCCATTTAATATGGACACATGAGCAGAACAGAATAGAGCAAGAAACTTGAAGATTATTTCAACAGCAGCTGGGCTGGTATTTATGGAAACAGAGAGATGTGTACAAAACAATAAGGACATTCTTGTGGCTGTGATGCCTTCATTTTTTGTTGTTCATACTTCTTGTTCTGGGCAAAACGGGGTAGGAATAACAGGGTTATTTTTTAGGAACAGATATATTTTAGAAATAGGGAGCTTTTGCTTCCAGCCACTGGTGAAGCTGGCTGAAAGAATGAGGAGTTCTTGAGAGTTGCCAATTTGACGTATGGACTATGTTTTCCATCTTGTCTTGTGAGTTAAAAGAAAAAAAATACATGATTGTATCTGCTCTCATTCTCTTGAAGTATTTGGGTAACTGCTTGCTTTAGTCTTTCGTCTTAAACATGCTGTGGAAGTGTGTAAAGATACCTGAAAGTCTTCTGATCCAGCAGGAAGAGGGGTTATTCCATTGGGGAGCGCAGCACATTAATCTAGACGAATATGGCAACGTGTACTCATACAAATCATAGAGTCGGGCTCGACATGGAGAGACTACAGAGCACGGCTACCCTTTGCAGACTTGTCTTGACTCTCATGATCAAAGCTCCAATCAATCACCTAAGCCCAGGCAGCCGCCCAAGCTGGGAGACGCCACGCTAGACCCAGAGTGGCCTAATGGAGTCATGTCTTTAAACCAGCAAGAACCTGGCAAATGAACAAACAAAACGTGATTGTATCTTGCACGGAGCCGAGGGAAGCCTCTGCCCGCCGAACGGAGGTGAGGTTAGATGGAGTGCGAGGTCATTACCAGGTTTTCTTTGAGGACCAGAACGTCTCGATGGCTCAACCCACCAGTGACGGCATTTGTTTTTTTTTTCTGAAGAAAAAAACATGGTATTGCTGTGGTGGAGATTATCAGGACTCCTGTGAGTATCTGCAGGAGAGGAAACGGAAACTGGGAATGGAAATTCCTGTTGGGAATCGTACAGGGTTCAGATCTAGGCGATAACACCTAGACAACATCGGTTTCCAAAGGAAGACTTCGACTGTCCTGAACCAAATCTTTGTTCCTCCCAACTGTCCTGAACCAAAGCTTTGTTCTTCCTGCTAAAAAGCTGTGGGGCAAGAGGGTTTCCATGGTAGTTGTCTTTGTGTTTGAAAGCCAAACTGGATTGGTGACTCCTCCACACCTTCTACTGATGACTGAACAACATTGTGCATATTTGTAAATTGTAAGAGAGATTTCTCCCAATAAAAACAAACTACTGGTTTGTGTAACAAATCTAAGACTGCATGTGGAAACCAAAGCAAGTAAATAAGGCTGCTTCTTGTAACTCCTGATAATTATTGCTCACATTTGAAAGGAAAAAAAAATGGGCAAAGTCTAAAGTGAATATGGGTTTCCACATTGCCTTAGTTCATGAAAACAAGTTTTTGAACTAAACCTGCTTCTTCAATCATGCTTTGTGAACAGCAAGCTTTCAAACTAGAACCACTTTAAATTTCGCTGATCCTTTAACACAGTATATCATAGCAACTACAACCCTTGCCCTCCAGAACTTCCACAGGCTGAGGAACAAGCTTTCAAGGAGAACGTAGTATGTGAAATAGGATGATCTCAGCTGTAATACTATTTCCTCACAAGAAACTGCTTCCCCCCTTGGCCCCATGAAAACCATAAACCTCCACACGTGCACAACTTCCATCACCTGCAGCTCCCAAGTTTTTTACTTGTATCTACTTCTGTGATGAGTAGATGAACAAACTGAAATCCCCAATTTTAATAAATAGTGCACCCAGTGTTAGCTCCAGAGATACCATAGCATGAAGAGTGTACCATCAAAACTCAAGCAAACAAATGGTCTGCATTTTGCAGGTGGATGGCTGAGGCGGAGAGAGATTTAGGGTGGATTTGTTTTCCTTCACTTTGGCCAGCTAAAAATTAGGCATCTAGTCCAAACTAGTTACCTAAACTCTCTGTAATTAATGGAGGAGACAGACATATCCAGCAAACGATTCAGCCCACTCATCTTGGACACTTGTCTAACAGAGGGATGATTCATCCTCCTCTTGATCATCAAGGGAGTCTACATAGCTTGGATGACTCTGGTTAGATCAGACAAATCCCATGTCACCCATCTGCCCACTGCTGTGTAACATCCCACATTGCAGGTAGGAAACCATCCCGGACTGACTACATTTCAGTGCCACAGCCTTCCTCCTGCAAGAGTTTGATCCAAACCCCACTCAGATGTGAAGAAGTCCCCTTTTGAAGGCTGGGCCAATTTGGCAGCGCTCATGCGCCTTGTCCTCTCCTTGCCCCGGGGCAACTGATGCTTTGAACCGAGCTCAGGAAATACAAAAAGTCTGAGGACAATTCACATGGGCTTTTATTCTCCTGAAAAGATGTCAACACATCACTTTAAAATACCACAAGAAAGATGCCACTTGGTAAAGAGAATTCGACAGGGGTAGCTGTCAAACCCAATAAGAGAAATCTCCTAACGTGAGGGCCTATAGAAACTAATAATTAATCTCTTAATACCTGGCAGCTGCACATACAGTTCTATGCCAAGAGTGGCATAATCTGGGCAGATTTGTCCCACTATTAAAGCAGAAGGGTGGGGCACTGTCCTTATCACTATCTAAAGTTACTGAACAAATTTAATTGGCATTATTCATGGTGTTATAGCTGCCTGTAACATGCTGATGGCAGACATGTGTGAGGCATCTCCTCAGAGGAACGAACGCCCGAAGGTTCTGCTTCACGAACGAAGACAGACATTGAGAGACAAAAGCCTCCATCACTCAGTCTGTTATACAAAGAGGCAATCAGACCTTCTCTCCTTGCTTCTTTGCCAAGCTACATGCTCCCAGGGCTTACCACCAGGGCTGTAGCACCGAGTGCTTTCAGCAGAACTACAGAATTTCAGCAGCAACCCCAGAATTGGTGCCGTGGTCCAGGAACCCCAGCAACGACTGGTACGAGCAGCAGAGCTGCAGACACCTTTCACAGCCCGGGATGGGATCACTCAATACAAATTCAACGAGTCTGAGTTTGGACCGAGTCCTGAAGAACAAGAACATATAGGTAAATTAGCCTGTAACGTTTCCAAGTGTGGCACGGCGTAGTCTGGACCATCCGTGACTTAAGCCCTTGGAAGCCCTGACCTCTCTGGACAGATGCTCTGGAAAGGTTACCTCACATCGCTCCATCGTTAGGAAATACACGCCGAGATAGCTTTCAGTCCCTGCCACCCACACCCCTGCGCCCATACCCTGATAATTCACAGCTATTCCCGTGGAACACATCCAACAGCACAAAAAAACACCCACACTAAAACAAACAAAAACAGCGAAAACCACAGTGAGCTTTAAGGGAGGGATGGATTAGAGCAACACATGACTCTATTTTCCCCAACACTTCTCCCACTCACAGATACTGAATGAGATCCCAGTCTCTTATTTAACTCTGCTTACTGTCAAGACTTCGGAAAAAGGGCTACTGCAGCTTACATTTTGCAGACTTCACTGCCATGCCAGCTCACACCTTCTAAATCCCAGCTCTATTTACATGAGGGTGGGGCATGTAAATCCACGGAGGAATTATTCTAACAAAGCAACCTACTGCCACCATTTGATCAGAACAAGCTTTGCAGGACAAAGTACTGAGCTTGCTTGCGAAGGCCATTTGTCTTAATCGGAGAAGTGGAAAATATTTAATTGTATGCAAGCCTGCGGTACCCTGCGAAGAAAGAAGCATTATGCTACTGGTTAAATGCACTGCGAATAAAAATTTGGACCTGTGTCCATCCTGGGGGCTTAAGGAAGGAATGAGCAAATATGGCCAGACCGTAAATGGCGTCCCTAAAACAGCCGACGTAGATGACAATTAACACGCACACGCTGACCAGCCATCCCCGTCATTTTAATGAGCTTTTTTTCTACTCCGATAACTGCCAAGAGTTATGTACAAGGACGAACACAGCACAAATGGCGACGAGAAAAATTGCAACCAGAACAGCAGAGAGGCTGTACTGCCTGGTGGCAACCATCGGAAGGTGTGGGCAACTGATGGTTTCTTTTATCTTTTTAGCGTTTTCGATGCTCATCCAATGAGCAAGAAACGGAAATATCATCATCTCAGGAAATCAAAGAGTGCAACAGAGCAAGGGGGGCTCATTGCGTTTCCTGTAACGCATACCTAGAGGTAGGCACAGACCTCTGGGACTTAGAGCCTGTGGTACAGTGGTACAAGAGCACCAAGTGGGACAAGAGTACCAAGAGTGTGAAGCTGGGAGAGCTTTGTCACTTAATTCTGATCAGATTGGCACACAGTGAATACGCCATCCTTTACCTTTGCAGATAGCCGTGCTATAGGTCAAAGACAGCAAACTTCAGCAGGCTTAGGAGCCACCCAAGGTCCTGGCCAAGCATTGGGGTATGGTGCCAAGGAGTCATGTTTGTGCAAACAGACCTGATGGGGCTTTGGCCTTCCTCCTGGACACACTCAGACCAACATTGCCAGTCTAGGATCCAGCTCTCCTGGAAGAAGATAGCGCTGCCTTGTGCACCACATTCATTTGGTGAGCCACCATTCAGCCTCACCTGGTCTGGTGGGAGGTGTTCCTGCCCATGGAAAGGGGGTTGGAACTCAATGATCTTTAAAGTCCCTTTCAGCTCTAACCATTCTATGATTCTGGTGCCCTCAGGTATCGACTGCACACTCGTTAGCCATGCTTTGGACAGTTTCTCATATCAGCATGGGCATGGGTAGCAAGAGGAGCACTGGTGATCACCCCACTACAGTCCCATAGCTGCCTCTGCGGGAACTGCCTCTGCTCTGAAGTAGGGTTCTGTTTCTATAGCTCTCCACGTGGTTTTGAATCTTAGACAGCCTGGGTAAGACGATGATCTAAACTGACCTAAATTCCAGGTCAAGCAAAATTTAGGTTAATTTCACTGATGTCATTTTTAAATTTTAATTGGCATAAACCCTCTGTGGCAGGGACTTTTTCCAGGGAGTGCGTGTACAAACTAAATCCACTGATGGAGTCTCACACAGAATCCGAAACCCCCGATTTCCAATTTTTTTTCCTCATATTTACCCTTCATGCATTCATATTAGGGTGTTTCCTTCCTACCACCTCAGGAAAAAAAAAAAAAAAAAAAAAGAGGCACACAAATGAACAAAAGAGGGTATGAAGGGAGTGATGCAAACGGAGCCCTGCCAGAAGCAGCCATTTCTGCAGACTGAAAGATCAGGAAAACATAAATGCAAACAGAGAGCCCATTAAACACTGGTGGAAAAATGGAAGCCCTGGAAAGTCTCCAATATAACTAAAAAGCAGTCCAGGACTGGAGTGATTCTGTGTTTGTTTTCTGTCCATTTTTCATGGTTTGCTCATTGTCACTCCGAACTCTCCCAATATCATTAATACAGCTGACCAATGTTATTTCTAAGAAAAATATTTTCATTTAAAAAAAAAAGACATTTTCCTAAAAATTATTTTTCTGAAAGTGATGATATATTGTTGAAATACTCTTTTTTTCTATAAACAATTGACTTTTTTTTAAGCAATGTTTGTTGAAAATTTTACTGGAAATATTACTAAATCTTTGTCAATTAATCACATATGTAGCATTTTTACTCTACAAAATATGTTGGAAAGTAGTGTGAAACAGGGCCATCTGTGACAGGATGAAACGCAAGCAATGCTGTGTGTGGGAGTACAATAGTTCATGTTTTAAAGTTTTGAGTGGTTCTAACAATCATCCCAAAAATTCACGCTCTTTGCAGCACTGAGACTCAAGTAAGTGCTGACGAGGAGGAGGAGGCTGCTCAGCAAAGCTCCCTCTCGGACGGGCATCTTTGAACTCTTGTTCTGCCATCCTTGCTGTCCTCCTTCTCGGAGGCGTTGGGTGGAGGGACTCTTCTTCCCCGTCTCACCGAAATAACGAGTTACATCTCTTTTTCCTCACTTCCCCATTTCCAACACAGGCTGGCATTGAACATGCCAAAATATCTCATTTTCACACTTTTTCTATCATGCTATTCTCTTGTGGATGCTCAACTCCACCTATGGACTAATTAAATTCATAAAACTATCTTCAAATTAATCTCACGGTAAGGTTAAGAAGATAAGATGAGGCAGACACACTGAGATGCAGAGGGAGGAACAGACTGGGAAGAGCTCAGTGCTCCCAGGATCCCAGAAACCTGGTCAAAGTGATGGGGAACAAACTGGTGTCCCCAAGAGCGATGCTGGGAGGTGACTTTCCAGCTGGGCCACAGCCACCCTGGGGCAGAAGCACCTCACCCATGGGCAGAGAGAGGTGGGACTAGCCCAGGTAATACAGGGATTAGGTGTGGCAAGGGAAAAAAATAAATAAATTAGGAGTAGCCAGAAAATGACATACAGGGGATGAATTGTGACTAGTTTAGGGGGAAAGGAGGCAACTCAGCTATGTATTAAAGAAATATCTTAATCACAGTAACAGCTTAATTTTGTGTGTAATTACAACTCTGCTCTTCCCTCGCTCCCCCACCCTGCCAGTGGTTAATTTTGCACACACGGCGTGCACATTAAATATTACCTTTTTGCCATATACACGGGGTGCTTATTGACACAGATGCAGCGCGCTTTAAACGGGGAGGGGAGGGGGAAGGGAACGGGGAAGCACTGGAGCCAGGACACAGGGCCCAGCCCCACTGCAATGGTAATTTGTGGTTTTTCCTCCAACGTTTAGTAGCCACAAAGAAGTCTTAGAAATTTCTGGTCAGCACCAGGACTCCCCTGTTCCTCTGCAGACGAAACACTGAGCCCTTACACTCCAACCCAATAAATATTTCATCTGGTTTGGAGGGAGAAGGGGTGGAGTCCAGCAGAAATTGCGTTTCACAAATGCAAACGACAGCTCAGACCCTCTAAAAGCCAAATCCTACCTTGCCTCCCACCGCTGCATGTGTGTGCACGGGCACGCAGGGCGCTGGGAAGCAAAGGCCAGGTGATGTCGGGTCTGGTGGGCACTCACCACACCTGAGCATCTCCACAGGGCTCCATAAATGGGAGAATCCATACTACTAACTGAGTAGTAAAAATATTACACACAGAGAGGAAACTCAGAATCAAAGCACATCTGCAAAGATTGAAAGTACATTAAGAGACAGAAATGTGTGTTTAAAACCCTCAGCCCTTACTCTGCCCTACAGAGATGCTGATCAATAACCAGTGTTACGATACCAGTTTAGAGGACAGACTTCTGAAAAGGAGTTTATTTCACCTTCTCTTGGTTTTAAGTGTTACTTTGGTCAGATTTTGGTGCCAAGTTGGGGCACTGCCCTTAAGTCTGATCATCCCTCCTTGCTTTCCTAAGGGCACGTATTCTGATTCAGGTAATTGTAATTGTAATCAATGACTCCTTCACCAAAGAGATGTAGGACAAACTTCTGAAGCATCTGTGCACCCCTTGGCACTGCTTGTAGACTTTTGGTAGGCAATTAGACAATTTCATGTAAACATTAAAAAAAATGAAATTAAAGAGTCAGAATAAAAGTTAGAAAATCGGAGCAAACTGAATATCTAAAGGGACTATAACAGCATTCTCGACAGAAAGGAGGTTCAATAAAATATATTGCAAAGAAGGATTTTAAACCACTGGGTAAGTGTTGTACGTGTGCCTAGGAAGATTTTCTGCAAACGAGTCCATCGGTGACAAACCAGTCTCATACCTACGTCATCAGTCACATTTATGCCCCGAAGAATATCTTATCCTTATATCTGGTGTTAAAAGTCTTACAACCCTGCATACATTTTTGTGTGTTTAACTGTCAGTATGTGACTCTCCTCGTGTTTCCTCACGGTCTGACACCCCCTTTGACTGAGGCACTGCCCCTTACCCCAGCGTGCTATGTTGCCAAATTTTCAAGAGGTAAATAGCTCTCCACGATTTTTTTTTTTAAAAAAATAGCTAAGCAGACAACATCATAAAGACTCGTCTTATGAACTGCTGCAGCTCTCCAAAGGAAATAAAATACAAAAGGCATGATGCCCTTCAGTGTGACGAGGACGAGAAACCTATGTCTGTATTCTCAGAAATAGAGGAATAATTTCATTTTATATATTAACACAGCAAATTTCAAACATTCACATTGGCCTGGCACCAAAGTCAGTCATCTATCCAACCATCCTCGACAAATAAGCTGCCATAAAGAAAAGGTTTGAAATCAATACACTGATTTAAGTAAAAAAACCCCATGAATTGTTGAACAGGAAGAGAGAAGACAATCCAGATCTGCATTTCCAAAGTCAGCTGGAGAGAGATGGACATGGGAATTTGCAGGAGGATTGTTTTCCCATAGCCCATAACCACTAAAAGGAATAAATCAGGGGCAGATATTATTTAGGGCAGGACTGTAATCTAATGCTAAGTGCTTTTAAGGTTGAAGGGAAACGCTCCTGTCGCTCTCCTGTTGCTGCCCTCTGAGGGATTTATTTTCAGTTTTTAATAGTTGTTACCGAGAAGAAGATTTAATTCTTGCCCCAGATCATCCCAGCTCTCTGCGACTGATAAAATTCAGGGTATGCTGAAAGTCTGGAGTATACAGGATGCAGTCCCATAACTCTAGAGAAATCCAGCTGTGATGCTGACCATGATCCCAGCCCAGCCTGATGCAGCAAACCCACTCTCTGTGTCTCCATAAACTACTTCCAAGCAACAGGCAAATCATAAAAAAAAAAAAAAAAAAAAAAAGAAAACAAGTTAAAGACAAGTATGCAGGAAGAGAAACCAATAGAAGCTGCAATCAGAGGACTCTCTCAGCTCCATTAATTGTTTGGGCTGTCAGGCTCCTCCTGAAATGCTGATTCTTGGGTACGTTAGCTCTCCTGACTGTTTCAGAGCAGATGAACGGTGTCAAGATCAGGTCGTACAGAAGCTACGTGACTAAAAATATCCGTATTGCCACCAAGAGCCACCAGCAGCAGCAGAGATGTTCGGGGCAGCAGAGGAGAGCAGCAAGAGCTGATCCCCTCCTGCAAGTGCAGCAACAGCAGCCCCAGGAGAGCTGGGTCGAGCATCTCTTCGTTGGTGCACTTCTCCAGACCAGAAGGTCAGAGGTTTGGGGACTGATCAACCCTTTGTTTATTTTCAGACTGAACCGATTAGTGTAAAACAGCAAACAGCCTTTCAGGAACCTGCTGGCAAAACTTGTCTGGGTGTTAGCCCGAATTTTGTGAGCCATGTTGGGGATTTTCTGGGCCAAGCCAGTAAGTTCAGATTTCACTTCATTATGACTAGCCTGATTAAAAGGAAAGCCAACACATTTTCTAAACGGGCTTGTGGAAATTTATCTTCTTTAGTTCGCCTTTGGGTGAAGGTGTGTCTGGTAAATATCTGTGTATGTTTCTCTATACCCAGAACAGAAAGGAGTCACCCTTTATGCAGTATTTAGGACTGGGATTTGTTATTTGTTTAGAAAACGGCCTCACATAAGCCAAAGAAGTTGATATAAAAATATAAAATTACCATTTACTTTCGTCATGATTGATAACGTAAAGATGGATTAGAGACATTTGCATTTGCTTTGATCAGATGTTGATACGATTTATAATTTGGTAAATTACTGAGTAATTATTATTAACAGGAACAAAAACTATTAGATTTCTACAAACAAAAAGTGCAAGTGCTTATGAAATGACCACCTAGTTTCATTATCTGAACTCACATAAAAAAGCACAAACAATAAGAAGGAAAGGGTTCTGAAACCTGAATAAAACTCAATGGTTCAGTTCAATGATTTTTAACTGCTTTTGAAAAAAAATCTTCAGATTGACAAGGTGACAAGAAAAAAACAAATCTTTCCCATATTCCCTCAGTTTGAGTAAGTTAAGATGTATCTAATGATGCAGAGAAAGTAATTATTATATTTTAAATGCCCGATTTTAATTCTTATTGCATGTCTCAAGTTAAATGAAAAGTAAGGCTGAAATTGGAAATAGACATTATTTCGTAAATTTATGAAAAGCTGCACATATCATACTGTTTAAAATGATAATAAATCAGCCTAGATCCTGAAGCATATTTATTATGCTTGGAATTAGCAATAATAAAACCAAAGCTTCTGCAATATTCACGGTGGAATTTAATGGAAATAAAACGAACCGCCACAGTTTGATTTTGCGCTTAATGCATTGTCATATTTTTGGACCCAAGGCACTTCTACAATTACACGGCTCGAGAAGTTGTAACGAGCGCGTTCACGTGTAAACGGACGTGTTTCCACCCGGGTCCCACGCGGGGCCGGTGGTCTCCCCTCGCTCCGGTGCCGTGGCAGAGGGAGAGGCGCCGGGTCGGGGCAGGACGGGCCGTGGCTGCCCTGGCACGAGCCCCGGGGCCAGCGGTGGCCAGCGTGCCCTGACGGAGGGGTCACTCCCGTGCCTCCTCGGCTCTGCAGTTCCCAAAGCCAGAGTGGTTTCAGGAACAGGATCTGTGAATAACTCTCAAATGAAATGAAGCTGTATGTAGGTTCCAAAAATAAAACAGTATTTCCATATGTTGATTTTTCGCTAAGTTTATCAACCTCTTTCTTGTTGGTTTTTTTTTTCTTTGTAACCTATATATTTTGCAACTTTTTTTAAAAAAAAAAAAAAAGAAGAATTTTTTTCCTTAGTCCTTTTACCTCCTGAAATCCAACATTCTGGTTCTGCAAACCTTCTCACACATTCACTTTCCATTAAAAATTAAAAATAAACGAAGAAAAGATTGAAACATAACTCCACGAGGGAGCCTCTCGTTGGGACAGCCTCAAACAGAGCTATCACTACCACCTCCAAGACAAAGAAAAAAGTATTTCTGAGGAGACTTTAATCCAATTCCTTTGAAGAAATATTAGCTAAGAAAAAAATTGGACATGATTTAAACGCACATTTTAATGTTTACTTGTTGGCTGTAGCAATCTCCATTACGCCATAAACAGATCATTCTGACATCATCTGAGAAAGAAAATATATTAACAGGAGTAACTCTGGAGAAAGAAACATCCTGTTTTTTCAAGTATCTCAGAGTTTAAACATATGTGGTTGGTGGAATATAAACAAATAAATAAAATGAAAACAAATAAAATTATTTCCTAGGTGAATGCTTTCTATGCTAAAGGAAGCAGGATTTTAGAAAACATTCTGTAAACAGGAACTTGCAGAAATATACCCAAAAGCCAAATGGATACTTTTTTTTTTCCTTCTCCACTACATGCTCAGTGAAATGATGATACAGAACTGCATGTAACAACCTCCATGTACACTAACTTTATTTTTTTTTCCTATTTGTATTGCAACTATGGGCTGTTTTCCCCCCCCAACAACAACATCCCTAGTTTGACTTAGAAAAGCCTCACTGGGGTTCACATTCAAACCAGGCTGGACAAGGCTCCACGTGAATTTTGTCTAACTTAGGGTGGAAAAACTGCACACGAAATATGGTTTTGATGAAACTAAGCCACTTCAGCTCAAGGTTTGCATTAAGGTTTTCATTAGTTTGAACCTGAAATGTGAAGTTGAACACTGGCTCCCAGCCTCATGTGAGTATGAATAATACAGAGCTCATTCAGGGACCTCCGAGTGCCGCATTTCATTTAGCTTCACTCTCCCACACTTTCATGTGGCTTTAATTGTAACTTATTAAACCTATCAAGACATGATCCTTAATCAAGAATACTTTTTTTTTTTTCTTTTTCCTGTAACACACAACATTATTTGTGCTCATATTAGTTATCACCAGTAAGGGTGAAACAAAAGGAACTTTTTGAGAACAGGGAACACCCTATGGATGCCTGGCATTAAGCTGCCAACGGGCTGCCAGTTAATTACACAGTAGCTCATGGTAGGGATGAAACGCTGAAATCCATTGCTCGCTTCTCCTGGGATATAAAGTGAGAGGAATGAAAGGACAAACAGTCTGGGACAGGGGGCTGTTGGTGGTGGTGGCCAAGCTGAACACCACGAGTCCCTCATTTTAATGCTTCATGCATATTATTCCCCAGACTAATTAAGCAGAATGTACACTCAGGTTCACAGATTAGACAGAGTTGGAAGGGACCTTCTTGAGATCATCCAGTCCAACTCCCCTCCAAAGCAGGGTTGCCCAGAGCACATCACTCAGGATGGCATCCAGGTGGAGCTTGAAGATCTCCAGAGAAGGGGACTCCACACCCTCCCTGGGCAGCCTCTTCCAGGGCTCTGAACTCATTTTCTTCCTTCACCCATCCCATTGCTATTAACCTGTGTCAATGCAAAACGTGCCCTGGTTCCATGGAAAATGTGCACATCTTCAGGGCTCCTAGGTCTGTCTGCAGCTGACCTGCTTCGACATGGCTCCGCTGCCCTCCTCAGATCTCCACTGGGTTAAGCTAGAGCAGGATCTGGCCTTTGTTTCGAGGAAGCCTCAAACAAAAGATAGATGAAAATCACTACAAATACTCCACAGAAAGTGATAGACACATCTAATAACTAAGAACACTGTGGTTTTTGAGTAATTCCTGCCTGCAGTTAGGCTAATGTGTAAGTGTTGTGATTTTGCCTTCAAATCTCAGGTACAAACTTCACCCATGGGTTGAACATTTACTGAACAAACAAAAAAATGTGATGGTAGAGGCAGCCATGGGATGTGTGTCCTGCCAGCTCCGTTGACTTCATCTCAAGTTTAATGACATTTCATAGGTGGGTCTCAGCTTCCCATTAAAAGGAAAAGCAATTTTTTAGTCTGCATAGAGAAGCAAGGCACGAAAACAGAGTCTTTAAAAAAAAAAAAAAAAGTGTTTCACAATTTTGAACATGAATCTCAAATTTCAGCTGACTTGCGAAGCCAACGGTGTCCTCGGAGGGAGTCCTGCTCCGATCCTGGTTCCTTGCTGAATTAAGAAGGCACTTTCCATGAACAGGCATGGGCACCCTCCAAATCCAACATCCACCTCGTGTATTCTACATGTTTAAAAACGATTATGTAAAATAAAAACCCCAAACCACTCGTAGTGGCAATCAGCCCCACAATGACAAACTGCACCACAGCCAGGCAGAGCTCGCGGATCGCCTCTGCTCTAGCTGAGAAGGGGACATTCAAAAAAGAGCTAACTGGGTGGAAATAATAAACATTTGGCTCCTCACTTCATTTTCATTCCTTCTTCGGTTTCACGGACAAGTGGTTTCCACGGGCCTGGGAGAGGAGACACCTCCCGTGGTGGCAGTGTCACCGAGCCTGTGCCAACCCTGCAACCACCCAAAAGCACCCTATAGAAGGTAACCACTGCAAAGCAACCTCTTCGATCCCTGCAAAAGGTCCAACCACCCTTTTCTGCTGCTACTTAGAAGAAAAATCTCCTGCCTCAGGACGGTGGTGGAATCTTTACTGGGTATTATGGCCACAAGCCAGTCGAACACTGCTTACTTTTGCCTTCCCATGAAGCAAAAGAGTTGGCATCCCCTTGTTGAAAGCTTCCCAAATTACTGTCTTCAGCATCTGTACAGGTCTGGCTTGCAGAATGCTCCCTTGCTCCTGCTTGGGCTGGGGTGATTTATGGTTACCCACCATCCCAGCTCACTCTCCCTGCTGTTCCCCACGTCCTGATGCCCCCTGACCCATCCGATGGCAGCACCTGGGTGGGATGGGAATGTTTCTCTCCAAACAGTTCCTCCTCACAGATACGCTCCGCGCGTACGTGTCTGGCGAGGAGCTCGGCCATTTATTTTTCCTCTCGGTAGGCATCCTTGGAGCTGTGGGTGGCCGCCCCTGTTTAAAATAAAGAGGCCAGGAGGAAGCTTTGTTCTTTGCAGACTGAAAAACAGAGCATCTGTCCTGTACTATGCAGGATGAGAAAGGAGCAGAGCTTGGGCTGCTAGAGCTCCACACCAGGATTTTTTTTTTTTCTGCTTGTTTTGAAGGAAACAGGGACACAAAGCAAAAAGGAGACAATCAACCTTGTAGGACAGACTCAATTGCTCCATTTGAAGAATATGCTGTGATTCTGGAGACTCACCATAAAGGAACTCTCTTTCTACAGGTGACAATGAGTTCCAAATATCTGATATGAGCTCACAGCTACTGAATGGTCTTGAGCTGTGTCTTACAGTATTAAGATGCCCAGAGTTATCAGCTCGATTAGAGAGACGTATCTGCAGGGCCCCGTAAGGCAGAATATCCTTCATCCTTTAGTAATTTTATATTAAAGGAGATTTCTTTTGAGTTTTGCTTACAGTTTGTCTCTGCTTTTACTTATTTGAGGCCTGAAATAATCCCTTTAATTGTGGCTTCTAGACTCATGAAAAAAAAAACATGCAAAAGAAGCAGAGCTAGAAAAGGATATTTTTTTTTTTAATTTTTAATTCAGGGCCTCTGAACATATTGCAAAACCACCTTGGCAAACTTGAAGACACCAAATTATCTGAAAAATTACTCTAAGCAGCCCAGCCCAGTCCATTAGTTGTGGGCGTACATACAAGGACATTACAACACAAAACATGAAGGACTAAGTCACCTCATCGATCCTCCCAGCACAGGACAGGTTGGTTTTCTGCCTTCCCTTTCACCATTCTATACCTTTTAATCTCATAATAAATATTCCCCTTCTGCAATGGAAATTTGTCCACTGCAGGGACATTTATGACTTGTCATCGGATGTTGGACCAACGTAAACACATCATGAGCAATCTCAACCTTTTCACTCACAATTGTTTCTGACATAAAGAATGACTCCTGGATGTTTCTGGTCCTGTGTGCCACATCCTGACAACATAAGAAACAGGGTGTAGTGCCACTAGTCCTTGATTTACATAGTGTTCATTATATCACTGCTTAACTCAGCCCTGTGCATCCAGGGCAAACCCCATTTTTCTGTCTGAAACTTGGCTAAGGGACGGTAGGAGATGCTTCATTATTGCATGTCTTTAAGTGGAAGAAGAGCCTATTTTTAAACTGGTATTTTGCAGGTCATTAATCCACAACCTGGATGTGAGCCTTTAGCTGTTGATCTCCCCAGTGACCAAGTTATTTACTGCATATGAGAAATGGCTATTTTTCATAGTTGTTTTCAAAAGACGTTGTACATTTTAGAGAGGTTATGGAGCATTGTAGCAGCCCTCACAATACCCAGTGGCTTGTATCCCTAATCCACCCTGAAAGATATACAGGGCACTTTAACAGTGACTCATGCCCGTGAAATAGAATGATTATGTAATGTCCTTAACATGTGATGCATATTATTCTTATTATTCCTTGGATCCTTCAGTCTAATAACTCCGCATGGTATTAATATTGAGCAATTATCCAGGAGTATTTGAGCTGTGTAACACCCACAGAAAATCTGCCAGAGTCCTGTCGATTCGGTTCCCATGATCAGCAATAACAACTGGGCAGAACTGAGCTTCTAGGACCAACTCGAAAATTAGATACAAGAGAAGGTATTTATTGCATGTGTCATTATATCCTGCAACAAACGAAGGTGGTTTCATTAAATCAAGTTTTAAAAGTGACCTTCTGGAAATATCTGGTAATTGATACGTACAGATAAAGGACGGTGAATGCTGATCTCTAGGGACATTGAAATTGCTGTGTAGGGTCAGATCAGCGATCCCACCAGCCCAGTACCTGGTCCCTCAGAGCAGGCATTTCACAGGGAGGGGGGAAACTGGAAGCAGGGAGAAAAGGAACGACCAGCCCAAGATTAAATTGCCAGGGAAAGGAACCACACAAACGTCAGCCCCAGGCTCCCCAAGATCAATTCTCCCTCCCTTTTCACATGTCTTCAATTATGCCTCTTACATCTCCATGTCTCTAGGTATCACATAGACCCAGGACACCTTTACTGGTGTTGTAATAAACCACCACACTACACAAATGACACTCCACCGCCTGTCCCCAGACAGAGTGAATTAAAGAGGACGTGATGATGAACAGAAGGTCCCCCCAAATGATTCTCTCAGCCTAATGTTCCATGGCTTAATCTATGTTTTGGTTTAACAGGGAAGAACTCCATGGTGGCGTGTTGTTTTAGTGGTTGGAGTATGACATAAAGTAAACCCCATAAGTTCAAAGTGTCTGGCTGTTTACGGGAATCCCACCACCCAAGAACTGGCAGGAGCGCCCCGGATTACTCATCTGCATTAACTCTTTGGATAAACATTTTCCTGTTGAGTATAAGGTTGCACTGCCCATTCCCTGACAAAACCCCATGTTCAAAAATAAACACAACGTATGTCTGAATTACAGGCTTATTTCATCAAAAAAAAAAAAAAAAGATATATTTATACAAGGGCAGCTCATCATGACATGTTCGTTTTCCAAACTAGCAAGTTCTCCTCCTGTGAAGGGATCTGGGAGGAATAGTTAGTATGGAACATGGATCTATAATATTAATGAGTGACAGCCCTTCCAGGAGCAGGAGCAGCGTTGAACCCGGGATGGGAGTTGGAGGATGGCTTTGTAACCCCGCTCTGAGCTTGGAAGGCAGCGGAGCTGGCAGCCACGCTGGGTTTGCTGCGGCCCCGCTTCGGAGAGCCGAGCTGGGAAAGCCATCCAATGCTCTAATGACAGAAACACCTACGTCCCCCACATACACCATAATAAATTACTGGCATCAATTGAATTTCCATGATGTCAAATAAGTGTGAAGGAAAATAGACTGCAGCTAAATGGAGGAAGGGAGCGTGGAGCAAAAACACAGGAAAGCATGGTTGGGTTTTTGGATTATTTTTTTTTTTCTCTGCTTTAAGAAGGAGGCGGCGCATTTAAAAGTAAGAATTGAAACAGAAACCCAACTCACAACGACAACTGTTCAGAGATTCCACTTAGGAGCTGCCCTGCAAGCCCACCAGATTTCATAACATAATCACATCTAGCACTGAAGGTTAAAGCAAGGCACGGGTGCGCTGATGGTAAGTAATATTCAAGACCAAAGAAATTTGTATTTCAAGTCTGGAGATACCTCTATCCCACAAACTGCATTTAAAGGCAACTCTTCCTGACTGGAAGAGGTCAGTCCCCAGGTGAAGGGGACTCCCCTTTCCATGGCTCAACTTCCACATCTGCAAGAAATGAACCTCGTGACGTGGATCCCTCCATACGCCTGCGGGGCTTATAGGACCTGCCTGCGCTCCTGCAGACAGCCAAGAGTTTCTAAAGCAGCAACTAATTTGTGGTGCCAGACCCAAGATACCTTAAAGACAACTGATACTTAGGGAGTGGATATTCTTAAAAATTTGGCAAGACCGTCATTAAACCTCTTGGCTCCAGCAACATGCTGAAAATTATTAGCATCTCAAATACTAGTCACACCATCTTCTTCTGGGCATAATAGAATTAAAATAGAAAAGAAATTCAAATGCAACTGGAAAAAAATAGTCTATCTTAACTGTTGCAGCTAATAAGTATTATGTCTAACCTTCAGCTAGAAATGAGATGACAGATAGGCCAGCAAGGCCAACTAAGATTTTTTTGTATTGATTTAAAGCAGAGAAGCCACATTTGGTAGTTTATCAATTCCAGTGGAAACCAAGGATCATGGAACTCAAAGATATTAATCACTGTGGATTAGAGAACCCGAGGCTTCTATTAATTTCCCTGTCCAGTTTCATTATCTTCTCAGATTTTCCTGTCATTTCTTTAAGACTTTCCTTGTAAATTTTGCATTTAAAGCTGTAAGAAGGCCATTAGAAGATGGCAGAAGCCCTGTACTTTTCTCGTAATGAATTCTCAAGTTACACCGGGTTTTCCTATGCCAAACAAACTGAAGCCACACACAATTATACTTCAGCTGCACTGAATAGACATTCTTCAGTAGGATCTTCTATTTTTAATTCAGCTACTGTAATAAACCAGTGAAGGATTCTGGGCTTTACAGCCCCTTGTTATTTTGTATAAAAATAAAACATCAGGAACAACTGCAGTGTAAACAGATGCACGGTACACTATTCATGCAAATAATAATTTGGGGTTTGTTCTAATTGGGAATGTAAGAGTTAGGGCACTCTGAAAGTGCTTGCCCTCCATCAATCCAGCCTGTGCAGCTTCTGCTCACGTTGCTCTCACCACAGCTTCCCCCCAGGATGCCCCGTTCACTTGGGGTTCTTAAATACATCTTAAATACCACCAAAGGTGGCAGAGTTTGGCACATGGGGAAGACTGACTTTTTATTTCCCTCCCTTGCAGAATGAAAAGATCAATTTGTCAGGTGAAGAAATCTAATCTGGGAAGCTGAATTTCTTCCCTGTTATATTGCAGTTATTCCCTCTGCCCAGGCAGCTGCTGCTCCAGCAAGGACTGGGAGCTGTAGTGGCTGATGGGGCTGAAGCAGAAGTTACCATCCACTACCCCCATCCAAAGCTGGCTCCAATGAACTAGATGAACTAGTTTTAAGAGTTTCTAATGAGAATAACACTTCTTAAACCTTTCTTACTGGGTCCCCATAGTTATGCAAGCATGAGATGAGCCACATCTTTTAGGCTCAGTACGTGTCCTGAGCAGTCTCAAGGAAGATTCTCTAGCAAACATCAAAGCTTAAGCATCCACCTACCCACCAGTGGATTGGTAGGACTATTCAGCCCCAGTTGGAGAGAGAAATCTTCCATTTCCCAGCAAACCCCCTGAACAGACCATTTGTTTCAGATAAAATCCCTGGGATTTTATATCATAACAATATGAAGTTTCCCTTCCACCCACCCCTGTAAGTCAACTCGGGTCATGTTTTCAAGCTTCTTCCTGCAACCATCACAACTAAAACTCAGCTTCCCATCTCAATAAACACTTGAATATAGTCCATTGATGTCAAGAGTTGGGCCTTGGGCTGGCCAGCAGCATTCCCCTGGGTCTAAAGTTTTTAACTTGTGCTGACTTCATACCATTCAATTTAACGCAAAGACTGGTTTCACAATGTTGCGTGTAATGTTTGGGCCACCCTCTAAGTTGAGAAACTGCTCTATGAAAAAATAGGAATTATCATTAGTGATGTTATTACATTTAGACTTTCATACCATTCTATTTGCAGGTTTGTACCGAGTCAGACAAAAATCAACACTTTTGGGGGGTTTTTCTTGTTGTTGTTTTTACTGTAGTTTTGCAATTCAGCAACTTATAATAAATAGTGGCTTGAGGGAACCTCTGTTTGCAGGACACAGTTCCTTATTCATCAGTCCAGCAACAGACAACTTTTTCACCTTTGTTTTATTCTCCTATAGCCAGGACCCACTAATGATGTTAAGATTGGTGACAACACATTTTTCTTGAGAAGTGGAGTCGCTAACGTATGTACGAGGGAAGAAGGGGAGAGGAAAGCAGGAGATGCAGGAAGAATTTCTCCAATTTTATGTGAGAAGGTTGCACTTTTTAGCAAGAAGCTACTTGTTACTATTGCGCAGCAGTATGCCAGAATTATTCAGGAAAAGCATATCTTTGGATTCCTTAAGTCCTATTTTAAACATGTCCACACCGTCATTTGTTTCATTCGGTGCTGAATAACCTCCCCATTTACATCCCTTTTTTCCCCCCATCCACAAAGTGAGCATATAATATATTACAGGTTGATTCCCTTTGATATACCCACCACTTACCCAGCTCTCTTTGTAAACCCTTTTACCCCGCTCCCAAGCCCTCTATTAAAGAGCTCCCAGGCAGACCGTGGAGCTGGGCAGCAGGAGATCTTTGCAATAAGTCTTAAATTGAAAGCTCTGCTGCCTCTCCCCACTGTGAGGGCCTGCTGAGATAGGCTTCTTTTAATATTGCCTTAATAGGCTCTTCAAACTCAGTTAATTAAGTTCAGTGCATCTAGACAGATTTTCATTGCCTGCAGAGACCATGTGTCTTGGCAAATGGGAGCCTATTCCTGCCACAGTTATTATCAACAGAGGTTTAGAGAAAGCGATTATAGCACTCGGGAGAAAATGTAATCACCTTCTAGGATTCTGCTGGCTCGGCACCTTTCTGATGAAGATGATGGTGTCCTGCCTCAGCCGAGATGGAGCCCAACCCAGAGCCACGGACCCATGACCCTGCTGGGGCTGGAAAAACTCATCTTCAGAAGCTGGGACCCGCAGGGAAACACTACTCAGCCTCCTCCTACCCTTAAAGACATGAGCTGCCGGGGCTGTTAATCACTCAATTAGGCCCTAATTATCAACACCCGCTGCATCAAAAGGCTTCCCGTGGTCAGGGAAAGGTTGTGGCCATTCACTTTGACGGGTGATGCCTTCCCCACGCACAACGCCCACAAAGGGCTCGGTGGAGCCGCTGCTCTGGGGGTTCTCAGGGGGGGTTGCTCCTGGAGGATCAAAGCCGGGGAAACAGCTGATGGTCAGCCTGGCTGCACCAGCCTTCCTCTGTCCCAGCAAGATGCAGCAGGGGTTTATCGATTATTCACCCAGCGCTGGGGCTAAAATGTAAGTCCTGGCCCCGGGGAGTAGGGCAGGAGGGATGCGGAGTCTGCTCCGGCCACTGAGGAGGCGAAGGCAGGCAGAGATTTCAGTGAGCTGGGTCAAAACCCCCAGATGTAGAACCAGCAGGCAGAATTCACAGCCTCCAAAGTGACCTCTGCGGGTCAGATTCCTCCCTAATTATTATAACGTCTCTAATATTGAAAACTGGCATCGAGGTGAGACTTTTCCAGCAGCTTGCGTCGCACTGAATAAAGCCAGGACGGCGAATGCTGAATGCTGCTGTTGGCTCCTAGCACGGGCATGTATAGGGAGTAGTAGAAACAAAACCAAAAGAAAATTCTGGGCCAGAATTCCCTACTTTGCACAAAATAAAAATAGAAATACCAGCCCTTCAGACCCTGAGGGTTAGCACTTAGAGTTGGCAATGCACACCTTTTCTTTCCTCCAAATGTAAATATATGGAAAATACCTGCTCCCTCCTTAGTGTTAAATATTTTTTTTTGCACATATTTTGGATTTTTTTTTCTCCATCCTTCAATGTAAAGATCGGTTTTACTAGCTCCTATCTTTCCTGTCAGGGCTAAAAGATCTTATTATCCATTGCCTTCTATTACATATAGTTTAATAACACTCAGTCTTTGATGACGGTTTAATTTTTAATCAATTTCTGACATTTAGCATATGCAGTTTAAGCTGAACTAATTATGTAATGAATGTTTTGCTTTCATAGAGTAACTAAGTTCTTGGAAGGAACCATCAATGCATCACAAGAATAAAAGGTGATCAGGTTGGAGCAAGAACGTTTACAAGGGCGTAAATAGGCAGTGGAAAACTGAGTCCAATAATCTGGCATTATAGGATGCTACAATAATACAATAATTCTCTCAGCCTTTCCAGTCCCAGTCTCATTTCCTGGGTTTTAACATTACTTCGGGTTATATAGGCATGCAGTGAGTCAGCCTGTATCAATTTTCCTAATCCTCACAAAATGTTGATAATTTGTTCAGCTGTTCTTTTTTAACAGAGTGACAGAACAAATGCGTAAGTAGATTTTTTAGGTTAGGGTTTTTTCTAACAGTTTCAAATTGGCATCCAGTTGAAAGCTTGTGACGAGGGGTTTTAATTCCAGCACCCGCAGTAAAGGCATTCGATGACATACTTTTTATCCTCAATAACATGATAAAGGTTGAGACGGAGAAAAAAAGCATACTCTAGTCACCTTAGAGTTCCCTGAATTTGAATTCCTAAACTCCTGCCTGGCCCCAGTCCTCCATCTGCGGAACAGGAATTAGTCAGCACGGACTCCTATGTGCTGTTTCACGCTTCTGACACTGGTTTCCAAGGAGGTGAAACGTTGCAGATTAGAAGCAGAACAGGACTCCAGCATTCCCAGGGCGGTGTTCAGGAACCCCCGCTTTGACCAGCGCTACGAAAAGTTGAATTAAAGCCCTCAGTGATTATGAAGGAACAATCCAGAGAGAGAAGAATTGCACTCTCCAGCTCAAGATCCTCAGCTTCTGGACATTTTCTCACCTCCATGATCTTGTGTCCCACGCTAGCCGAGGGCATGGCACACAATCCCTTCTATACTCTCAGGATTTCTCCTCTAGGTCTGCAAGCAAACATCTTGTAAAAGTGAGTTATTTAAAAGAGTACACAAGAGGTACTGCATATGCTTATAAGCCACATTTATAAGTCTAATATATAATAGATTCCTACAGAGAAATTCCTAAGCTGGAAGCCCTGAATTATGCTTGCAGAGCCTGAGAATAGTGCCAGCATTTCTTACAGATGCGTCATCCATTCTTTCACCACCAAGGATTAACTCTAATCGAAAGTGACGTTCAAGACAATCCTCGTGGCCAGTTATTTGTTTTCTTAATGTAGGCCAGAAGATTTTACCTGCTGATTCCTTATTGCGATTTTGCAAAATATTATAAAAAAAGTACCCCGTGTTCTTCCAAGAGTCCTAGTCCATGTGTTTATGTGAAAGAGTAATGAGGGGAGAGGTTCTGGAGGAGTTCAAGGGTGAAGAGATTTAATATAGTCCCTTTTTCCTCCAAAGATGTATGTTAGAAATTTTTGGAGCATGAATAAAATAAATTTACAAGGTGGAAAAACTGTTTCAAAGGGGAAGAAGATCCGGTCAAAACTGCTGGTTGTCATTCAGAATCAAACCTCAACTTTTGTCATCACTTGGGTGCCAGTACTTCTAACAGCTCTGCTCACCCTCCGTGCTCTTAACACCTCTGCTCACCCCCGTAACTCTAACAAATACCCCCACACACACTTTAAGAAATAAAATCCCCTCCACATGCATCTATCTGGAGAAATGCAGAGGATGTCTCTTAAAAAAAGTGTATTTCGCATGGATTTATATCACTTGAGCAACTTTTGTAGTCTCAGACTGAAAGAACTGAAATCCAGTTGTGAGTAAAGGGAATTTGATTTTGGGATTTTTACAGACAAAAATTACAACTTTCACCAGGGCATTCTAGAAATCCTGAGCCTGTATATGTGGAGCACAGAAATCCTGCCAACTTCAGAGAAGCTTAATGACCATAATTTCATATGCAATCACGGCAATTGTGTGCAGGTTTTTGTAGATACTGCAGAGATCTACCAGACTCAATCAGAGCGATAGTTGCCTTGAGGTGTAAAATCAAAACCTGACAATATTTGATGGTCCAAACTCCTACATAGTTAATGGAGTCCCCCACACATTCAATTTAATTCTTCTCTAGGTAAAGGCAGAACAAAGCACTTGGATATCAGTAGGACCATCCCATTGTTAATGAAAAGAAATATTTGACCTAGAACAGGGGCGGGTCTTGATCTACACAAAAAGCTGCTTTCAAACGGAAGTACTTTATAAAATTCAGAGAAGAGTCACAGCAAATTTCAAGGCACAAAAAAAATAGGCTAGAAATGAAGGATATTGTGTGTATCACTGCAGTGATGTCTTACAAATGGTGTAAACCATAAAGCAGATATGAAGTGCTAAGGCCACGGGAGCAGTGTACCTGCTGTTACCTGCCTGGCCATGGCCAGCACTCTGCCTCCTGCCTGCCCACATCTCTCCATACAGTCCTTAACTCACATCTTACCCTTGGAATGGAATTTGGGGGGGAACAAAGGCTGTTGTGTTTTCTTTCTCTATGTTTAGAGCATAAGGAAGATTGAAGGGTTTTGCTCATCATATGGATAGTAGTCGTTCCTGGAATAAAACAGGACAGTCGGGTAAAGCAAATTTAGTTGGTTCCGTTGAGAATCCTTTGCATTTGTCCAAAAAATCTGGAGTGCTCGTGTCCCTCCACGCTCTGTGCTGAATGGTGGCATTCCTTCGAGTGAGCAGGGTCACCTCCCCAACACTGCTCCTTGGATATAAATCACCACGTAGAGTTTGCAGTGGAGCTTTTGAATGAATTCCTAAAGACTAAAGCACCATCCTGCCCCATCCTAGGCAAGGCTGCTCCGAACTCACAATGTGCCCCTGGAGACATACGTCCTATGTAATTAGCCAAAAGCACAAGGTGTGACAGAGGAGGATGCATGGGGCATCCAATGGGCCAGGAAATCCCTGGGATCAAGAGAGGGCTCTCCTACAGAAGGGGCTGAGGAACAGCTTGTGACACAGATCTAGCAGAGACGACTTGGATTCAAACGCAAACTCTTGACTCACAGACCAAGCAAGGGAAAAAGAGTAGTACGTGATTAGAGAATGACTAACCCTGGTCTCCGCTGAGCTCTGTGGCTTGGACACTTTGCTAAAGATTTTGTTGTAAGCTGACATTTTTCGCTCTGATTAATCCTTTCCAGTCCCTGGTCTCAGCTGACTCGGCTGAGCCCATTGGAAGCCATTGTTCGGCTCTCTGAACTTTATCTCTTTTCAGTGCTTAAACAGAAGACCCCCTTTCCCCCCCCCACCTCATCCTTCTTGCTAAAAGCCTGTTTGTAAGAGCCATAATGAAACTCCAGGTGGCCTGGTGATTCCAAAGTAATCCCCTCAGGGATTTGAAGCACTTGGTTATGCCTCATGCATTGTAACAACCCACGGAGTGATTTCCCTCTCCTCCTTTCCGCTGTGCTGCGTGATTTAATAAGTGCAGGAGCATTAGACGCTAGAGGAGTACTAAAAAATAAAATAATCAAAACAATCCCTTGAAACACAAGGCACTCTGCAGCCTTGTTACCCACTGCACGTCAGATTATCTCCCGAGCCAGCCCCCACTGGAGAGAAGAGCAGAGAGCTCTAGAGCAAAGTCCTAGCACCCGCTGCAACACCCAGGCGCCCTCCCAGGGGCTACATCTGGTCCCAGTTGTTCTTTCCCTCTGTCAGATGCTGAAGCATCACCCCAGCTGCCCTGCCAAAGCCCAGTACCTTCCCGCCTGGGAAACAGCGAGAGTCAGGTCTGAAACATTTCACCTGGGCCCCCTCTCTAAAGAAAACAGCAGAAGGGGAACAGAGCGAAATGAGTTTTCAAGGCTGAAAAGAAAAAAAAAAAAGAAAAAAAAAGGGGGTGTGTGATGGTTCAGTATATTTGACAATTTTCCAAAGGTCTGTTTGCCACATGTGTAAAAGGCCGAGTCAAGCCCAATAGACAGGAAAAGTTTGGAAAGGCAACTGCAAGATTATGGGGCTGGGGATGCCACCAGGCTGCCACTGCTACCTGGACTCTTCCAGGAACTCATTCCCTAACCTGTGCTCTGGCACCAGAACCCGAGCAGCTTTCGAGAGAAGGTGAGAAAGTGATGGAGCCTTTTCCTAAAGACTGCGGCTGAGAGCTTGCCCCAGTTTATTAAGTTATTTTGGATATTTCCATGGATTAGTGAGAAATGTTAATACAGTTAACAGAACAAAAACATGAGAACTAAAACCAGGGCACAACTAAATGGGGGCTTAACTATTAACTCTTAATTAGTGAAATAGGACCTACATTGCCCTACACCCTGCAATTCACCCTCATGAGCTGTCTTCCCTCAAACTTCTGGTGCCGGTCACTGTCAGACCTGGGCTACCAGTCTGAAGGGATTACACATCTAATTCATTACAGTCATCCTCATCTTCCTCACGGTGCGTTCCTGGGGTGCAGAGCATTGTGGTCGATTGGTTCCACCAGAAAGGAATTTTCATGGGAGAGCCAGAATGAATAAATTACCCACAAATTGCTATTGGCAGGGTGAGATCGGGAGCAAGGAGGAGAGAAGGACCTGGAGAAAGGGAAGGAAAGAGAGAAAGGAAGAAAGCATCTTTGGTGCGCGTTGAATTGCTTGCCTAATTTTTGTTTGAGACTCCCAATCTGGGGCAGCAGCTGCTCTGATGATGTATTACAAACGACTTATTGCTGTAATGCATCATGAAGCTCCGTTGCCCTGATGACATGTTACCGCAATACATCATCAGAGCATTGCCCAGCAGGAACAGGAGTCCTGGAAACCAAACAGCTCCATCAATTTCCGTCCGGGGGGGGGGGGGGGGGGGGGGGGGGGGGGGGGGGGGGGGGGGGGGGGGGGGGGGGGGGGGGGGGGGGGGGGG
>JAOTQQ010000003.1:35123967-35150117 GCA_026546715.1 Gallinago undulata
AAGGGACCTTCAAAGGTCATCTAGTCTGGCCCCCCTGCAGTCACAGGGACACCTCCAACTAGACCAGGTTGCCCAGGTGATAGAAAGTATGGTAACACCAGGAGAGCCCTGACTCTTGCCAGGGCCTCTAAGTGCCTGAAAACTGCTCTTTTCCACCAAAATTCACTAGCCTCTGATGTGCCTTGTACCCCACCTCATCTTCTGGTTTGGGGTAAATTATCCAAGGATGTAAGGTTACCTGAGACTTAGTTTGAGGATTATACCTGAGAAAAGATGAGGTGCTGAGGCTGTGTACCCTGCGCAAGGCTGGTACATCACCCTGCAATTTCGAATGGAGCAGCAAAACTCCCAGCACCCTGCTGAGGCACCAGCATCTGGGTACCCAGGTCTGGGAACACACGGAGCAGCTTTTAGTATTTCACCAGATCTTGTTTCTTTTATTAGAACTTGATCTGTATCACAGTATTTTGGAGCCTAAACTACGGTGAAACCACAACGAAGCGCGGTGATGAGTGAGCAGGGTGAAAGCTCACAAGGGGAGGGTCTGAGGCGCAGCAAGTGCAGCGACTTGCCCATCCTCGTGCAGGTGATGCAGCAGCGGAGCCAAAACCCACAGGCTTGAGGTCTCCCGAGTCCTCCCTGCCTTGTCCAGCCGCTGTCTCTGAGAGTCGCATCAACGGCTTCTTCTCCGCAGCGTGCGGGTCCGCAGCCAAAGCCCGTTACGTCACCAGAGAGAGAAAAAACCCAACCCTTTCAGTTCCCCAGCCTTCTGCAGCCCAATTTATGTCCAATTTGCAGACTTTCAACATAGCAGCCTCACAGTTCATAAAATCAAACTCAGCCAGGGCTAAGTCTCTGGGTAATGGATTTAGGATCACTCGAGGTGTTACCGGCAGTTCATGATGGGTAACTTTCTTGTTAACTAAAGTCCCCTTTTGCTAAATGAGTTCCAGGTTTAACTCCCCCCAACCTTCACTTTCCTTTTCCCCCCCCTGCTTTTTTTTTTTTTTTTTCCTTTTTGGCAGCACTGTTCTGGATGGGAAGGGAGGGGGAGAGGAGGTGGCACAGGGCTTTTTATTAGCCTGCGCGTGGAGGGCTTTTCATTGCGAGGGCTACGGGGAGCAGAGACAGAGGGGGGGAAAAAAGGTGGGATAAGTTAGTCTTTGTGTAAGGGGAAGGTGCTGAAAGGAAGGCTGTGTGCTGGGGCCGGGGGATCAGCCCTCTGGCTCCGCTTGTCTACACAGGGACTATGGAGACAGCCGCCTGCGTAGACTGGTGCTTTTTGGTTTCCGCAGGTAACTGCGGGCGCTGTGGGGAACGTGGCCAGGGAGAGAAACCACAGATCCCACATGGGGAGAAAAGCTCAGCCCCTCCCGGGCACTGCTGGGGTCCTCGGGGCTGGCAGCACTGCTAACGACCCCGTCCTTGGCGTGGGGAAAGGGATGGCCCCCATCAGCCATCAGCCACCGAACACAGCCTCCGTCGACAGCACCTGGCATTTCTCTTCCTTTAATGTTGGATTTTCCAGCAGAGAAGCCACACTATTTATCTGGCAGAGATTAACTCCTGGTCATGGTTCAGAGAGGGGATGCATCGTTTCCAAGTGCTATCGAGCCTGGGGGACAACCCTCCCAGCATCCAAAGCAAGACGCTGGGGACATCTCTGGTGCTGTAAATCGCCCTCTCCATCCAACTGGTTTGCAGACTTGGAGCAAACATCACCAAAAAGCTGGTGGAAACTTTGCTTTTCCCTCCTTGTCTTCTGCCTTGCTCCCCGCTCCATCCCAGAGGAGGGTGAATCCGCACCGCGTGAGCTCCCTGTTCCCCCCGCAAAGGGGCAGATCCCAAACCTGTCAAGATGAACGGAGGGGTTTTTGTTGAGTCGCAGTGCACATTCCACCAGGGCTGTGTGCAGACCTACAGATGAAGGTATGCCTGGAACTGGGGGCCCAGCAGGGCTCTGCCCACCTCCATCCACCATCACTCCTTTTTTTTTTTTTCAGTTTCTCAGACACAATCATGGAGTTCTAGAGGCTTCATGGCACATTTCAGGGGCCACAGGAGCTGGGTCAGGGGCTGGAGGCTGCAGGTGGAGCAGAGGAACCGGGGCTGCACCGATGCACCCAGGCATGTGGGGATGGGGCTGTCATGCCATAAACCAGTATGTTCATGCCATAAACCAGTATGTGGGGTCATCATGCCATGCCAAAAACCAGGACATGGTGCTTGGGTCAGGCTCTTGCATGATGGAAATCAGTGCTACTCCTCCAAATTGCTGCTGAGGGTATTTCCATGTGATTTTACTCAAGCATGTCTGACAAAAAAGCTTTTATACACAGTGGCAGGAAGAGAGCACATTAAAGCAGCTCTTCGTGACAGAGGGGCCTTCCTACTCATTTATTCTCATCCATCCTCAGATGATTTCTTATCCTTACTTTTCTCCTTGTCTTTGATTTCTGTTTTCTTTTGCTTCCACACAATTCACTTCTCCCCCTTGGACAGCAGTTCTGACAAAAATAAAAAATGTGGCCGTTGTGTTTTGTTTTGTTTTTAACCAAAGCAACCACTTTGTCATTTCTCTTCAGATGGCGACTGCTTTCAAACATTTACCTTTCGAGTGTTTTCTTTTGTTGAAAAAATAATCACCCCAGGAGCTCTGTGCCTCCGTACGCCATCCCGTGCCGTGGCCCAGAGGACAGGGCTCGGCAGCCTGACGACGCGCTGTGACTCCCTCCGAAGGCTTCTCCCCAAGGCAGAATAGGCCAAAACTAAGGAGGACAGTCGAAAGAAAGTGCTTCTCAGTGGGAAAGTGCAGTTTTACTGAGGTCCAACCTGTTTGCAGGAGTTTTGTTGGCACTGAGGTTCCTCATTCAAAATGCATCTCAGGTGAAGCAGTATCTCAAAAAGTGACAAAACGCCCCATTTCATCACCTTACTCTAAAAAAAAATGGTCCTATTTTCTGGTTTAAAGCAGCATTTTGTTTTGAATCTGAACCAATGTCAAAGATTATGATTGACTGAAGGGCCCCCAAAAGACCATCCCAGGCAGGGATCCGGGGCTGTAAGGTGCTGTACACTGTGAGTTTGCAGTCTCTGTTTAGCACATCCTACACCCCTGCTAATGGCTGTGTTTTACAGTCTGGCTGCAATAAAATTAGCCCAGTAGTGATTTATTATTGATAGCAAATAAAAATCCACTTGATAACCTAGATTCTTTACCTCCAGGAGAATATTTTCTTTCCTTTCTGTAGATGCCAGCCAACGTTTTATAATCACAGTCTAAGAGAAGCCCGAAACTATAAATGGAACATTATAGTAATTCGAGTGGAGAACTCTCTTCCACTCCATTTCATCGCTATTTGTTTTGAGTAACTTATATTGTCATCTGAGCCTTTTTTCCCCTTGGAAGGGTGCAGCCCCACTCGTTGTGGTTATGCCAGCTGCCTGCATTAGCTCACTGCGCGCACTCCCCGCAGCCCAGCCGGGTATTGTCTTTCAAACTAAACAAATAATTTTATTTAAAGAAGGGAGAGAAGAAAATGTCAGCCTACTGCCCCAGCCTCCCTGTAGCTCTGTTTTCCCTGGCTTTTGTGACAAAGGTGGCCGTGGTTACGTGCTCTGTACAGGCAACTGCCTGACTTTGCTCTCCAGCAATAACAATGGAGCATCTCTTACTAAAAAGCTACTTTTTGGTGTTTCTTTTTTAAATATAGTGATGGATTTTTTTTTAAACCGACTCATGAATATTCATTTCAATCTGCCTTATTTCTGGGGAACTATAATAGATGGGCTTCATCTAACTATATTGCAAAGGTGATTTAATTGGCATTAATTCTGATGAAGATGGAGAGGGCAGAATTCCCAGACTGGGACAGCAGCCACCTTCCCAGTGCTGTGTCTCGGCAGAGGCCAGCAGTCCAGGAGAAAGCACAGGATGCCAGAGGGAAAGCAAGCATGGAGACCATGGCAACAGGATCACCCGCATCCTTCCAACTCAGAGACTGCAGATTATGGGAGTTTAAGTCTTCGAATGCTAAATATATGCGTATGTGAATATGCATGTGAGAATATATGTGGATGTGCTAAGAAATCATTGCTCGCAAGAACAAAAATGATAGAGGATTGCTGGCTCTGATTTTACCACTTCATACTTGATTGCAGTGAAATTCCAAGCATTTAAACCTAATCTTCAAATTAGGATTTCAGTTTTGATTCTTTCTCACTCACTTTTAAAAACTGCAAATAACTAATTCGAGGCAGGATAGAGACCTTTTGAATATGCCAAAGCAATATTAAACTAAAAACACAGTTCCATGTTATGCAAGTATCAGTATCCATTGATTAAGGTCTGATCTTTCAAAAAAATAACCCGTTACAGTTACTCACTTTAGATGTTAACTACCGTTAACTGGTAGGCACGCTGGCTGCTTTTTTAATAACTTAATTGCTTTTCAAAACATTTGTGGTGAGAAGGAAACTCCCACTGCATGGGACAAAGCTCTATTGAGAGTACAGCGGGCAGCACTGTCACACACACCGGACGCAGCACCTGGGGGGACCACTGAAGAACTCCAAGTCGGGGAGTTTTAATCCTGTGTCCTCCTTTGCTTCTTTAACCAAATCTCATCCTCTTTGTTTCTCAGCTTCCCCAGCCCTAAAGCGTGGGTAATGAAACTGACCAACCGGCCTCATTCCTAAAAAGCGGAGACTTTTGCTTTTCCAGATTGTCCAGAAATTTTCAGTTGTGTATTCTTGTCCACACAGGGAACACTTTAACTCATTAGATGACTTCTGTAACTGATAGCAGAAAATGACATACAATGTCCAGACAAATTATTGTTCTTATTTCAAACAGAGCAGTTCCAAGTTGTGGAGCTCTAATAAACAATCAGGGGACTGCATTAATTATCACTGCAAATCTGAACATAATATTTATGGATAGGATTCATAGGGGCTTTAGAATCACAGAATGGTTTGGGTTGGAAGGGATCCTAAAGATGACCCAGTCCCACCCCTTGACATGGGCAGGGACACTCCCACCTCGCCAGGCTGCTCAAAGCCCCATCCCTTTATGACGTGTGGGTGGTGGGGGGCTGGACGGGTGGCCTCTGGAGAGCTGTCTCCCAGCCTGAGCTCTGCACTCCTGATAGAAATATTTGTCCTCTCCAGCTCGGATCCTACAGCAACATTTGCTTTTCTCTATTTTCTCTTTTATGATATTCGTGCAGTCCCACGTGCCAGGTTCACCATCACACTTTCCCTTCCCTTCAAAGGAAGAAGGAGGGAGAAGTGATGCTGCTTGTAAACCTTGTTTCCATCTTTCTTGTTTTGTGTCACTTTACTTTAGCACACCAGTAAAACTCCACCACATAACCCACTTTTAATTTAGACCAGCTGACGAACACAGCCTAAAAATAGCTTCACAACAAATAGCTCCAGAAAGGACAGCGTGTCTTGATATTAAACAATTTAAAATAAATCCTTTCTGTCTAATTATAAAAAGAAAAGCAACTGAAAACAAAGTGAAGGTGTGGCACAACCATTAGCAACTGACTGAAATTTCCATGTGCAGCCTCCCCGGATTCAGCTAGAGTACAAGTGAAATACAAAGTGCCCGGAGCTTTTGTTTTATAAGGCAAATAAACTAAAAAAAAGCTTTACAAAACCAAAACCATCTCACAGCTCTTTTGAGCCTGAATGCCAAAGAGGAGGTACACCAGAAGAGAGAGAATGTACCCAACTGGCAAATGATTGTTCAGTAAAAAATATGTTCAGGTGAAATGAAACTTCTTCTTTGCCTGGGAACTTTCTAGTGTTCAAAGGTATTTGCAATAAAACTGCAGGAAATTTCCAGTAAAACTTCTCCCATAGCATAAATTGTTAGGGCTCCATCCTACGTCAACATGAAATGTTTTCACTTTTGAGGGAAATAATTTTCTTTTTGGCTTTTTTTTTTTTCCCCTGACCAAAATATTTTGCCAAAACTCAAAGTAGAGCTGCAAGATGTTTCAAGGATCTGCTCAGGTGTCTTAATCTCCGTCTTTTACAGAAAAAAAAAAAAAGTAGTTGTTTTTTCCTTCAACAATATTTGAACTATTTATCTACATGTGAGTCAGTCAGGGAGGTCACAACTTGGGCAGTTTCAGGCCAAATCATGATGTGTTCATAGGAATCACAGAATCATGGAATATTCACGCTTGGAAGGGACCTTTGAGATCACTGAGTCCATTTGAAATCTCTGGAAGATCCTGGGAAATCAGGGGACTTGTGGGGTACATCCCTTTCTGCTTTTCCATCTGAGCCCCCCGAATCCCACGTCCAGGGCCAGGGCAGGTGGGACGGGGACGGACGCCCAGGTGATGGCCTCAGAAAACACATTCATTTTCAGCAGCTCTAAGAGTCAGGAAAGAATCTTGACAAAACAAATGGCTCCCCATAAACATGTCTAAGGAAATTAAGATGCTACAACTGATCTGCTTTAATAAAATTACGCAGCCGGCTCGGTTTCCAAAGTTAGTCACTGTATTTTCTGCATCACGCCATGCAATTAATCCTTCCTAAAATAAACGGACTGATTAAAATTCCATTATCCTGACAGTTCACAATAAACCACGGGACCAATGATCCCCTTTCTTTTTAACCATTTAAGCCATTATAATTAATTCTGGATTTATGTCATTTGCTGGTAAATGTTACGATCACCTTACTAACTACTTAAACAATTTCAAACAGTTGCACTCCCTCTCAAACATGTAACCAATGGACAATAATTGAACTATTTAACCTGATTCACATTTCATGAAGTTTCCTTTATACACAAAGCTCAGTATTGAGTTGCTGGGGTCTCGTTTGTTTGCCTTTTTTTTTTTTTTCAGTATCTAATTAAATGCTTATGAACAAAAAAATAATTAACACTTGGGAAAAAAGACAGGGAAGTATCTGAATTTGCCTTCATGATTATTTGGGTCTCATATTCAATTTGTGAGTGAAAAGAGACCTCTTGAAGAACGTTCGTTTATATTATTATTTCAAATATACTAAAAAAATGCCAATATTTTTCTTACCAAATTTTCTGCAAAACACTTTTGCCTAAAGTCAACCTTCCTTAGTGTGTCCTGTGTTTCAGGATGACAATCACAACACTCATAAAACCCCATGAAATTATAACAATTTTTCTCAGTGGAATCACTTTTTGCTCAAATGGCTCTAGTTTTTACAGCAAACACACCATGGAAACGAAACCAATCCTACAATTGAGCTTATTCCAGCTGAAAATATTGGAAATTTCCTCTGGCCTCTTTGTGCCATGCCTCCTGGCAGCTCCCACTCACGCTGACAGACATGGCCGTGGCACTGGGAGAACATGCCCACCTGAGAGTTCTACCCAAATAAGCCCCAGAAGTTAGGCTTTCACTTACAAATATTCCTCCATTATTGTTTTTTGAAGCTTATCTCATCTCTGCTATCTTTGTTCTCTTTTTTTTTACAGTTCTTTTGGGGTTCCACACCATCAGCTGTTGCAATACACCCTCCTGGCTTGTTGGGATGGCACTTGGCCATCACTTCTCTCGTGCTCCTCTTCTCCAGCTCCTGGTAACCTCCTGGACCTCATAGCAGGGGTGTCACACCAAGCACAGGGCTTGGCCATGCTCCCAGCCCTTCCTGGCCCGGCTGCTGCATCCAGGCAAGACTGCTTGAACCAACCAAGCATCGGATTGAGGGGCTGCAAGGTCCTCCCTGTCCCAACCTGTGACCAAAGCCATGAGAGATGTAGTTCTTCTATATACTACAGCAATCATGTAAAGTGGGGAGAGATCAGCTGGCTTGAAGGACATGGATTTACTAAATTAATCACTCCCTTGCCTATATTTTGTGAGTGCTTTTTCTTCTTTATATTAAAAATAATTTAAAAAATCTAATAAAAAAATAAGGTGATACAATAGTAATAAAATTGCCACTTAAATTGATTTGTCTTGGTTTCAAAAAAGAATATCAAAATTTTAGCTTTTCAAAACAGCGATGACAGACATAGATATAATCTCCAAATTTTTTAGAAGGTGGAAAATCCATTTTCTAACCAGCCCTACTTAGGACTGGGTAGATGGGTTACTTATCCAAACTAACACTGACCTTCAAAAATGTTTGGGTTGATGTCAGTGTTTGGGCTGAGGTTTGGTTTGGCCAGTCCTTATTTTTCCGTAGCAATTTACCCATCCCTAGAAGAGATGCAGCTCTGAAATGGAATAAAAAGGAGAATGTTAAGCATACATAGGCCAAACTGAGCTGCTATTTAATAGAAATAATAAAGAAGCCCTTTACCTCATCTTTATCTGACCGATGGCACACAGCGCTTACGAACACAGCAGCTGATGGCATTATGAAAGCCATCAGCCCTAATAGCAACGCCTGATGAAAAGGGGGAAAGAAAACAGATTTATTAAACAGCTAAACTTTGTTTACATTGATAAATGAGCCTTTCTAGAGATCCCAAAGTTCATTTAAAATCCCCTTTTTTTTTTAGCAGCTATTTAGCTAGCCAGCTGCAGAAGCCTCCGGGGATCTCCCCAGTGTCATTTGCAGAAACCTTCCCTCGAAGTTTCTCCCGGGGTCTCCCGAGCCCTGCCCAGGTGTTGAGGTTTAAGGATGTGCTGTTCCTCACCTCAGCTGCACAGGATGGACTCTCGCCCGCACTGTCAGCGCCCTGCGAACAAGAGAAGGCCTTCTTTGTGCGCTCTCTGCGGGCCCGGCCCGGCGGCCATCTCATTCTGGTTCGAATTAACACCGGTGGCGATTTCCGCTGGCTTCGCTTTGTAGAAAGACCTCTATGTTCCGCGGCTGCTCTCCGGTTGCAGGGCGCCATGGGAGGCTGCAGCCAGATGCAAATGGGGTTGTCTCCGTTTGTGCCCGTGGTTTTGCTGCTTTCCGAGGAGCCGGAGAGATGGGGAGGGTTTGGTCACCAGCAGCCCGGGCGGACGGAGAGAAAATGGGCTTTTAGCATAAAGCGTAAAGCACCCAGGTTTGCCCGACGTGCTTTTGTCCTGGAGACTGTAACATCCACTGCCAAAAATCCTCTTCCTTCCGTCGGCCTCCAGAACCCGATGGAAGGGCTGAGCACATCAGTCAGCATCGCCACAGAAGGGGGGAATGGGGAAAGGTGAGGATAAGACACATCAGCCAGTGTCACAGCACGTGCGGGGCGGGATACGGGTACCGTTAGCATCCAGCGACAGAGCCACGACCTGAATTACACCACAACCTAGAAGTGATGGAAATTTTAATCCCATCTAGAGTGTTTGGAAAAATAGCTCCCCAGCGGCTGCTCTGATCCGGGCGACCCCACGTGCTCTGGGTGCTGGGGAAGGCGCAGAGGGCGATGAATCCCAAATTTCTTCAGCCACGTTTCTCTCCACTGAGAACCACATCACAGACCATACAGATAGGATGGTGCAAACCTGCGGGGATAATTAATGCTTGCTTGTGATTAATTGCATGTTTACTCCAACAAATGACTCGGTAATTACGTGGATGTTTTTTCCCATCTTTTGCTAGATTCTATTGCTCTCCAGCACTCGGTGCCGCAGAGGCATCAGGAGACAGGGAATGGGGTCAGGGGCAGCGCTGGCTCCCAGTGCCCCAGTCCTGGCCCCAGAAATCCTCCCCCTGGTTGGGACGGGGCTGTGAACCCCCTCGTGGCATCTGAGCCAACAGCACTGAAAGTACAAAAAGTCTTGGGATTTATATATATAGTGAATAGGAAACCAGTTTGAAAAAGGGAAGGCTATTGTACTCAAATTGTGCCCACAGTCCCAGAATAGCTGGGTGTTTTCCCAGAAGCAGGCAGGAGAGTTAACTCGTTGACACTACACTTTAAACAGCAGGGTTCAAAGTCAACAGGAGGGTGGTGAAAATATCTCTTCGCATTTATTTATTTATTTGCATTTAACAAAACTCGCCCTTTCTTCCCAATAACCCAACAAACAAGCCGAGAATGGGATAGAGTTGCCAACATGTTCCAGTTTGGCCTCACAGATTTAATCCTGTTCCCTCCGGATGGTTACGTGACTAAATATCGGAGGCAAATTTTGCATGTCACGCATTTTTCCGGCTCCCATCTGCCAGCTCGGTGGAAGCAGAAGCATCAAGCCCGAGCAGTATTTCTCATGGCTCCCGGGAGCCCTGTGGAACAAGCAATGCCTGAGATTTAAAAACAGAAATATATTTTTATTTATTCTTTATGTATAACCGTTTATTAACGAAACACTAAAAGGCAAAAGGAACACTAAAAATGTTGCTATTTATCTTTACGTGAGCTGCTAAAGCTTTTTCTGCGTTCCACACTCTTCACTGGGAATACTTCGCTCCGGGTCACTTTTATCTCCCAGAGAGTGGTGCTCTGTCCCGTTTCGTGCTCTAACACATTCCGTGCCCACTGCACGTTGGAAGCACAACACCGACAGACAGACAGACAGACAGACAATGAGACAACACCCCTGATACAGAAAGAAGTGTATTTTTTTTCGTTTTCCAAACCCTCTCCATTCCAGAGTTTTCCAAACTAAAAAAGCGTTTCCAAAGTAAAAAAGCGTGGAAAATGCACATGGCATTTTGCTCCCCCGATAACTAAAACTGTGTTATAAAACAAAACTTTCCATCAAAGCATCTTATTCTAATGGGTAATAACTTTGCATATACAGCCACCCGGACAATCAGTCTGCTCACTTTCTGTGAAGGAAATGCAGGTTCCAAAATCTATGTTCCATCCAATTGTTGTACAGATAGAGTTTTTGCCGTAAAGGGCTCTTTTCTTAATGAATGTCTTGAGGGGGGGAAAAAAAATCATTGAGATGATGGATTAGAGATGTATAATGTTCATTCAAAACTCCATTCATCTCCTCTGGTGGTGAATTGCAACAGGCAGGTCAGAGCCACTGCAAAAATCCAGGAGTTTATCAGGAAAAGCCTGAATGGGAGGAGATACTGTGAGTGATGGGAAATGTTAAAAAAAAATAGAGGTTTACGACTATTTTTTTCAGAATAGGAAATCTGTTTTACTGTTATGGGAAGGGCTGGTGCTCTCAGACCCTCGTATGAATGAAGCTGCCAGAGTTTCATCCTCACTACAACAGCACTGAGGGTTGTATCCGCAACTTAAACCCACACTGGTACCTCTACCTGCTTTGAGCAGTAGGGAAAAAATGCTGGGATGACTTTGTTTTCTTTGCATGGGTGGGAATTTACAATATGAATTCCCAACCTTTTCCTTTAACTTTGTCTTGCTGCATTCCCGAAGGCTGTCACTGTTGTGCCTATAATTATTATTTTCCCCTTTTGGCTTTTCTTTTTCCCTCTCTTCCTTTATTTTAAACAGGATCTACTTCTTTCATTCGATTTTCTGATGTTTGAAGGAATTGGTATCTTACAGGTTTTTCTTGTGCTGCTTTTCCTTTTCATGTGGCTCTACGTCACCCAGAAGGCAGTGGCAGGGGCCAGGGGACACACAGAAGTGTGTCTCAAATGCCTTACTGGCTCAAATGCCCAGTAAATTGGCAGACAGGTTTCGGTACGGTCTGTGAAGCTCAGGAAAACCAAGAGGAAGGCAACCACATGGTTTGGGGAGGGTTCCTTTAGATGTCCTAGTCCCTGATGTACAGACTGGTGAGACCTTCCTCCATCCAGCCCTGAAGGAGGATGAACCCTTTAAAGAATCCCACAGGGATAAAGAGGTTTCCTATCTCCAGACTAATCCATAAGTAATTTTATCATCCTTATAGCATTCTTCCCAGTCTCTTCTAAGGACAAAAAGTATTTTAAGTTTATGTATGTCTAAGAAACCTTTAGGCACCTTACAGGATATTTGGAAATATTCTGAATTTTTTTTTCTTTTAGCTTCTCTGGTGTAAAGACGATTGGATTTATATTTAGTCTGTGTTTCTGTCCCTAGTTTATAAACACAAGAGTTCGGAGACAAAATAATAATAATGTGAAAATGGACCAACCACAGTGATGTCAAATATATGTATAAGCTTTTTAGTTTATAGTTACACAGAAAATGTTTTGCTGAAGTGGTGGTCTCTAATGTAAGATTCACTTTTAATTATCCAGTACATTCATATTTGAGTAAAAAAAATAAACAGATAACAGAGTTAGAGAGAAGGATGTGAACTTCAGTGGTCATGAAATCCTTGACTGGAAAACCTAAATGATGTATTTTATTAATTTAACTAAGGCTGTATACCCATAGCTTTTCATTGCCAGTGCCGCAATTTTGGAGTTTAAACCTTTATCTTTCCACAGAGTTTTTAATGCCCTTAAATCCATGTGGTTTATTTGCCTGACTCTGCTAAATAGCTAACTGCAGCAGCAAATACTATTTAACACTTTCAATAAGGCTGTCAAAATTATTAGACATCAGATGAGTGTAATGATTATAGGAAATAAAAAATAGTTACTTTTCCATGTGGAGTAAATAATAAATGTTTTAGATTTCATCCTTTAACTGTGCATTCTATTTTCCAGTTGGAAGTGTTACCACTGTATTAGTAAAGAGTTGCTATAGGAAAAGACTAGATGTTAAATTACATTTTCAGCTATCTTGACATGCCGTATTTGGCACGGCTTTCTCAGCGAACAAGCTAGTCTATATATTTCTGAGAAATTAAAACCATATGGCAACACCTTAAAAAAAAAAAGGCCCCTCTCTGGAAGCATCCTTGGAGTTTTCAAAATGTATATGAATTAAATATAGTCGTATTTATTTAGAAAGGATCTGCTTGGATTAGACATAGACCCCTCGTTTCTGCTCCAGGAATGAAACTGCCAATATGCTGCTGCTGTAAGTCACGACGGGAGATAACTCAATGATTGCATTTCTATTAATAGCCTCTTCGGCTCTAAGTTGAAGAATGCATTTAATTTTGGCTAAACTCAGCTTTTGTGAAGACTATTAAATTAGGGCATCGAATAGAGGGTGAGAGCTTTCCTCTGCCATGCCGAATAATTGGTGTAAGAATATTGTCACTGGGAGGAGAGTCCGCTCCACTGTCATTTGAAAGCCCACAGAAGACTTTATATGAAGTTAAAAGGCTCTGATAGGTATTAGCTACTGCTCTGCACGTCAGCACTGAGACTGGCTTTGAGCTTCCCCTTGGATCTGGCCCAGGACCAGGAGGCAGGAGACCCCCGAGCCCCCCAGGCATAAAGCTCCTTGCAAAAAATCACATTTGGGACACGGGAGCAGGGAGGTGGAGCACAAGTGGCTCTCGGACTTCACCACCACCCTTGTGGCCAGATGCTATCCTATTCCTTAATAAGTTCATCAAGTATTGTTTATTATCAATATTTAGAGAGTGTCTAATTTCTCGAAGGCAGCAGGAGGAGCTGGGTCACAGTGACGCCTTCTCCTCCCGCGCCTGAGCTGGAAAAAGGTGCTGGAGAAAGGTGCCTCTCTTCTGGAATTATCTGGTGACATTACCAGCTTTGACAAGAAGAGAGATCCCCTCCAACTCCCACCCAGCCCAATATGCGGTCAAATATATGACTTAAGCGGAAAGCATTTGATTAGATGAATGTAGGTATATAAAGCCTTCCAATTTGGTATAGATATTTTGATATAGGAAACATATTTTCAATTTTGTGTTTTATGTCAGTGAGGAAGCATGTAAAAACTTTTCAGCAACATAATACCCTAAAAACTAAAGCCCTCAATTTTCCCCTGCCTCTGTTCCTATATTCTCCTTGTATATTTGCACATTTGGATATGATGACAATTAGTTCTGTGCTACGGGACTGGATTGATTTCGCTTTCTGGGTCTCGTCCAGCTAAAACGTTACAGGTTCAAATACAGAAGCCTCTGGTTAATGAACTCCAGAAAGTGTAAAATACTGAGGCCCCGCAGTTACACGATCACCCTTCCGAACAGGAGCACTAATATCTAACAAGGCGAGCTACTGTTCTACCCTTTAGAAGAAGCTCATAAAAAGTAGGTTTAATTTGTCTGGGAAAAATAGACTTTAAAAAAAAAAAGTGGTATAAGTTCCCTGGTGGAAAAACATGCTTCTATTATGAAGCCTTCCCACCAAAATGTCTTGGAAATTAGGCAAAGTTAACATGTCCAGTTGGAGCCGGGCCAGGAAACGAACAGTGGATGTTCTCTTGTAAAAATCCCAAAAGCTGCAAGTAACCCATAAACAGTTTGCAGAATGAGTCAAAATGGACCATTTTATGTTCCCTAATGGAAATACAGCTTATTTGTACATGGATTCAAAGTGACAATGTGATGTCATCAAATGATTTAAGGTCAGAAGCGTAGCAAGAGTCAATATACAGTGGTGGATGGAAACATCCTATTCTTACTGAAGTATTTTGGAGGAACCACCAGCACCAGGGTTTGTCTTGGCCCTTTGGAGCTGGTACAGGAAAACCTCAGCAGCTCTATTCCTGGAATTGCAAGGTGGGAAGTTTACTGTTACCATCACTCTAAGGAGGGCTTTCAGGAATATTAGTAAAGTTTGCATTCAGTTCAGAAAACAGAAATTTCCTATAGAAAAGTGCACCTTTGGCCGGAGGGGCCAAATAAATGATCTGCGTTGGGTATCATCTCCAAAATTAACACTGCGGTTTGCAGATCAGATTGAAGGCACGGATGGCTTTGAGGCAGGTATTCCAGTTCACAGATCTGCTGCAGAAAAAGTGCCCACCTGAAACAGAGTCCCCTGAAGATCAAGCTTCCCCCAAAGTAAGGGGAGCCGGGGTGTCCCTCAACCTTTGACTTACAGCCAGAGGCCCTCTCCTCGCATTCTGAAATGTGAGATTTGATCCCTTCTTTCACAATATGATTTGAATTTGTAAAGTGGTTTTGAGCCCGTGGCAGGAAAAACAGAAGGCTGAAGTGTTATCCAGCACTGATATAAAGTTTTTCCAAAGCTTTAGAACCAGATGAGCTAGGAACAGCTCTTCCATTTTTCAGTTGAAGGCAGAATGAGCAGCGGAAGGTTCAAATGAGGTGCCTGCAAAGAGGTAAAGAAGAACATTTTCACCCACGTAATATAACTAACTCCCGTGGATTACTGAGAGCAGCAGAAGCTTGTTGATCAGCAGTTGTCTGCAAACAGGCTGAACAATCCTCAAAGCTCAGGGTTCACTAAATGATACTTGTTTATTCTTTATTTATCCCTTATTTATCTTAATGAAAGAATGCTTCCTTCTTAGCTTCTTCAGGTAAGGTTTGACGGTGGCTCTTGAGCCATTTTTATTATTTATCTCAATATAATCTTGAATTATATCTCAAATAATTTTGTCCATATCATTACTATGATAACAGCACACACACATCACTGATGAGGGATGTCTTGCTTTGCCCTCAGTTCTAAGTGTCACCATTCATTCAGAAACTTAATGAAACTTGGTCTAACTCAATTGCTAACAGAAATAGCCAGTTCAGAAGTGGTCTCTAATTAAGAATGAGCTTTGGAACCTAAAATGTTCTTTGAACTACATGTCCTGGTGTCTGTAGGAATATTAAAAGCCCCATCAAAAATGTTCTAGCTGACAATGGGAGATAAGTGGAGAATATAATTAATTAGTTAATTAATACAGAAGACTCTAATTAAATAACAAAACTCATGATACATCCAGGGAGTAGGGAGCTCACTCAGGTACCTCTCCAGGACATGGCATCGCTCCGTGCAGACGCAGCTGGATTTCCTTTACAGATGTTTTCCTACACGCTCTGTGGAAGTGAGTAGGATGATCATGATTTTTACAGCCGTGGAAAGGCACAGTAAAATGACATGAGATTACTGAGGTCAGCTGGAGGTAAACAGCAGAATGTAGTAGGTTTCTATTCCCTGACTTCCAGCTCGTGGGTCTGTCTTTATTCTATGGATTGTTTGGTCTGTTTTCTGTAAGAAAACTTTGGAAATAAGAGGTTACTCTGGGAAAAACATGGGAAATCTTCAGCCATTTACTGAGAACTTGTTGGGAAACATTAGCATTCACCGTTTATTGTTAAAAAATAAACCTATGATCTTCAGGGGTTTATTCATTTTGAAGGGAACTTGTAAAACAGTTCTACTAATTGATACATGCAAGTACTCATTTGTCTTCAGTTTTGGCAGTAGGTTTGCTGCAGGTTCAGTGGAACAAGTCACTATTTAATGACCTTTCTGTATTTCATGGCAGCTGCCAATTAGAAGGTGGGAGAGAGGCATGGATAGGCCAGAACCATATGGTGTACTCTAGAAGTAGATAATTTAGGAATGACATTTATTTGTATAAAAAATAGTGCCTTCTCTTACCTACCTGTTAGGCATGGCCCTTTCATGAATCTTGCCCACAGTTGCAAGAAAAGCAAATTGGAATAAAATGAGATGCCAAGAACAGCACTTGCTGGTTGGGAACATTACTGTTTTATTATAGGAAAATACCTGTATCACACTCATAAAGAAACTATTAAAAATGTAGGTAGGCTACCCTTTCTACCTCCTTCCACATACCCACACCTACGCACAAAACCTCCCTTTCTTCTGAGCCCCAATTTCAGCCAATTTCTTTATGAGGGTTGTGTCTAACCGAGCATCAGGAAAGTCACAGACAAAGAAGGGTATGAGCGGGAGGAATCTTTCTCTTTCCACTATGGTTCCATAAAAATCCAGTCCAAGAGGTGTAGCGAGGAGGTCACGCACACAGAGTCCACGCAGGAGATGGAGTTCCTACAGCCCCCCTACCCACAGCAGCATGGGCAGACTCTGTACTTGTCCTCCAACAAGTAGATGTGATTCTGAAAGATTTAATTAGCTACACACTCAAACGTTGCTGAGAAAGAGGAGAATTAACAAACTGCCTCCCTCTTCGGCCTTTCTGTTGAGCTGCCTGGAGCTCAGCAGAAGCCACTAAATAAAGGGAGGAATTTAAAAGTTGTTTTCTTGCAAGTTGACTGAAACCAAATATACTTGATAACAGGGCTAAGTCCTTGTGGGAGCTGAGCCCAGTCTTTCACACGTTTCCTCAGGTAGGAAACCGCTCTGCAACATTTCAAAGCAACATCCCTCCCATTTTTCTCAAAAGAGCTCTTTCGTGCCTCCCCAGGTTGTGGTTTCCAAGTCCCACAGGCTGGACACGCTGCTGGTTCCTTACAGGACACGGTGTATGGGAGTCTCTCTCTTGGGAAGGTATTTCCCCTGGTCCACAGATCCATACCCCCACCCTGTGGCATCACCTGGCTGCAAAGCCAACACCAGACAGAGCCACAGCCTTGCTCTTGGGCCATGCTCCTGCCTCCAAGCTTGGAAAAGGAGCAGGATGGGCCAGAGGAACCACATGGTAGGAGAGAGGACACGATTCAGAACTGCTTTAGAGTAGCCCTGAGGATGGCAAAACACAGAGTCCTCTCCATGCATGTAAAAATTGACATGAAATTCACTCTATCAAGAAACATCCTCTGGATTTCCAGCAGAAGGGCCAGAGGAGGAATTTGATACTTGAAACTCAGCCAAAGGCTGAAAGATCTTACAACTGTAACGTCTGCACTAGACTATTTCATTTCACTGCAACGTTTTCATTTCCAATCAGAATATACACGCACTCAAATTGCTGTGCATATAACTTTCCTACGGCAGCCGCTCATGGAAGGTGAGCACAGCAGCTCTTGAGAACGATTATGTCTTCAGTCAACCATGGGGTCTCCACATCCAAATTCCCAATTTTTGTTATGCCATTGTAAATCTAGAGAAACTCCAGTGATTTCACTGAACTTGGGCTACTGGAAAGCCAAAGTAAATACAATGAGTTGTCAAAGGAGTTATATCACATTGGGACTAGTGTAACTGAAAGCATAATTTGCACTATTTTTGAATAATATGGTGTCTTAGATCATTAGGAATGAGGTCCTGCAAACACACATGAGTGATTTTCCTCATGTGAGTAGCCCCTGCGCAGTCATTTTCTCTGAAGAATGATAATAGGCCAGTTCTTGGGATTTCAGCAGAAACCATCTTAACTTGCACCAGCTAAAGCTCTGGTTTACCATTCTTGTACAGAAAAATGTCTGCTGGATTGGGCCCTTCTGATAATGTCCCCACGAGCCGATAAAAATAATATCTAAGAAGTCTTGAAAGAGGTTTCTGGAGAAATCGGTAGAGCAGAAAAACTTGAAACTTAGGGGTGGTAGCACTTGTAAAAGATTTTAAAATCTTTTTCAGTGACTATCTGAGAGTCAGATGAGAGATGAAACTTCTGGCTCCTCTGAATTATTTGGTGTTGAAGTCATACAAAAGATTGGAACACAGTCCCTTTATGTTCAGACAACCTCTGTGCCAGCAGGATCTCATCCCTCTTTGGGAACCACCAGCAAAGGTACCTCCTGTCACAGCCCCTGGGAATGCAGGAGCAAAAGAGGAGCAACTGAAAGGAGGAATTGGAAGGTGAGCTCCTGGTCCCACCACATTCAATGGTAACACTCTCGCTGACTTCCAAGTTGTGATGGTTTTGCCCCAAATGAGGATCTAGTGACAAAATTTTCCACGGCGGCGTGTTACGATTGAGGTAGCACATTGCTCCTCCGACGTAAACTGTTTCTGGGGTATAGGAACGAGGAACAGAGTTTGTTGGGGGGGTTGTTTTCAATGAAAAGGTATTCCAACATAACTTTAAAAAATACGTTCCAGAGAAAACATAAGGAAATTAAGTTTGGGTCCGGCTCCAGAGCCATTTCCCCCCTCCCCCAGCCCAGATTCACCAAGAGACATAAAACAACATCTTGATATTTCATTTTGAAGGGTCCTTTCTTCACCCTTTTAGAAACAACTTTTACCTTGCATATAGTTGTAAATAAGAAAGTAACAAAATCAATTCATCACGGACTTTTACGAAGTGGAGAGAAAGCTAACACACCCCATTGGTTATAAATTGATTTCTGAAGGCAGAAGGACCAATAAAGAGCATTTCTTATTTGCCCCCGTCTACTTGCGTGGCGTTTCCTACAGGTCAGGAGGCACACGAGCTCAGGTCAACCCCCAGGGTGTATAATTTGCAACACAGTGCCTTCATTGCAGAGCCTCCCTGCCACGGGGCGCAAATATGTTTTCCTTGGCCAGAGGAACTGCATGAAATAAATTATTCTGCAGCCGGTCTGACAGAGCCGGGCAGGGGTACAGAGAACTGGACAAACTCCCAGTGGCCTCTCGCCTAGAATTTGTCCCGAATGCACGAAGCCGAGCAGGATTTGCGGGAGAAAGACGTGGATCGGGTGTATCCATTCCCGAGTCGAGTTTATCTCTCCACCTCACAGGAGGACAATGTGTTGCTTCAGCAAATCTCCCTCAGCAGAGCTCGACGTGACTCCCACCAGGGCTGGAAACCTCCAGTCTACCCACCTGAGGGTGTTTCAAGGTGGTTGCTCTCCAACTTTGTGTCTTATCACGTGTTTCATGGCTGCCCAGAAAGGCTCCCAGGTTAAATTCATCTAACTCTATCGAAGCCATGTGTGCAGGTCTCCTGAAAATTACCTGCCAGAGTGAACCTTATGGCAATAGCAGTTATCTGATAAAGTGGGGGGCAAAGACATAGAATTTTTCTTATGCTATTAAATACGTTTCCATTTCGAACAGAAAAAAAAAATCCCCTTAGCCTTTGCTTTCAGACATTAAAGATCAGATTTAAAAAAAGTATTTTGGCTTCTAATACCTATTGAATTCATGGGCAACCAATGTGAAAAAAAAACCAGCAAAAGAACTTACAGTGTTTGGCTTTCAAAAATACGATTGTGTACGAAAGGGTAAGTAAATATGTTCTTTTCTGTCCTGTTTGACTCTAGTCATGTATCTGTCCTGTTCTTGTTAGGATGACATCTGATTTTGCTCCTCCATACCTGTGTATCTCCAAAATCTTTAACATTATATTAAATACATAAAGGAAGGAAAACAGGGCAGGAGCTTTATATTTCTCTCTGTTCTGCAAACTTCGTAATTTTATTGAATTCACATTAGCAGCTTTTGAATTGGCCAAAGCAAGAAAACCTTAAGAGTTAGCTGAATTCCTGGAGAATATGCTGGTTAAGAGAGACGCTCTGATTTTTGCATTGAGAATGTGGTCTGGGATCTCTCTCTCTTTCTCCGAGTTATTCTGCACATTTACTGAAAAGGAAAATGCTATCATATGGGAAAAATCACTGCCAGAAGTTGTTTCTTCACTAGGTCATACAGTAGCCGCTTGGAAGGACAAATCCAAATTAGAGGCAATGCACGGTGGTGTTTCATAGACTGAAATTCTGACTGCACTGCTTACTAAGATTTTTCTTCTGCCTGAAAAGCAAACAAGTTAAAACAACTGCATCTCACATTTTGTACAGGAAAGTGTGAAAGGTACTCCTTACAATCTTTAAATTTGCAAATCTGAGGACTAACACATTTAGCAACTGTGATAAGTAAAACCTTATCACCTAAGGTAATACCTACATTATTAGGTAAAACCTACATTATTAAGAGTGAGGGGAAGGGAATTCTTTTCCTGCACTGGTGAATATTTGAGTGTTTTTTTTCAGAATGTCTGTTATTTCATCTTGAACTTCCATTCAAAGTAATTGGGAAGTCAAAGCACAGCAAATATCTCCTGCCGCTTGTTGGACATACCTGGTACATTATTGGATAGTTAAGTGGATAATGGTGTGAAATAAGCCTATAAAAACCAACACACTTCATAGTTAATATTTTTTCAGAGTACGGTTAAGTTACTATGACACATCTGTCATAACTCTTATGGGGAGCTTCATAATGTGTCTGATCTTACACACTCAGAGCTGTAATGTATCTCCTGAACTGCAGCAGACCCGTGGAAACTGAATATCCACAGGTCAATGGCAATATACTTTAGAGTGTCAATACAGTATACAGTTACAATGGTGGGGTGTAATAATGCCAAGGTCTCATCTTGTTCTTAAGGATCTTCTTTTCCACCTGTGCACTGGCTTAGGGAGCTTTGAAATTCGTTTTCCTGGAGGAGACCAGCACCAAGGTGGGATTCTGGCATCCAGCTGCGTGCTACCTTAGCACTGTGATCTCAGCCTGATAAACGTCCCGGTTCCTGGCTGTGTCAACTCTGCAAGAGTCCCCAAAAACTCCCACACAAGGAGAGGACACCACTGCAGAGTCCCGTGAAGCTGAGGAATGCTTTCATGTTCTGGGCTGGATGGTGAGGTAAGAATTTCCAGTCTGAAAGACAGTCCTACCATCACATTTTAGCTAAAAATGCTCAAATTGAATGAAAAAATAGCACCAGTGTCTTGTTTTCCATAACTGGAAAAGAAAAAAAAAAACAGAAAAAAAATATTTTTTGGTCTTTAATACATTATCCAGCTGAAAAAAGCTAATTAATAACAATCTCCTTTCTAGCTGAAAGTCAATTTGAATTATTAAATTTGGTTATAAACTAGTGGACGTTCTAGAAAAAGTTGAAGAAAATAGGGCACATGTATCAATTATAAACTTAATGATACATTTCATTACTCCAGGACGCTTAGAAAGCTGGTTTTGTGCAGAGTCCCTGGGCTGATTTATCTGAGCACTGGTGTGACCGTAACTTCTGCTCTGCTATGAAGAACCATTGTCCTCCGCATCACCCATCAGTGGCTTCTTCTAGAGTTCCTCTAAAACCAATAATTCCAGTCCAGGTTTGGAAGTGACCATTTTTTGTCCCCAGGCTGCTGCCCATGCTCCCAAAGGAAGAGGAGCAGAGAGGGAAAGGGGTGATTTGGGAGACGGGCAGCTCTGGCACATCTGGGCCTCAGACACCTAAAGCCACGGGATCCCCGTTCAATGCAGCCCAAAGTGTGAAATTTGGAAGTCTTAATTCTCACCAGCAAAGTGTGGGTCTGGGCTGGCTCTGCTTTTTTCATCCACATAAAAGGAGAAGAATCTAACGCAGCAGCCAGCTACTGAAATTATTCCTGTATTACAAGCCCTGAGGCTGAGTCTTGAAATGTGCTGGATTCCTGTACGCTTCAAGAACGAGTGGTACTTTATGGGTGCCTGCGATTAATTCCTGTAGTTTTAAGTCAAGTTGTCTTACAGACACGAGGCTCTGCTTTGTGTGAAGTGTTGACTTCCAGGATTTTGGCTGAGGTCAGTGAAGCGACAGGAGTAATTTCCAAGGAACAGACCGAGCTCTAGATTCTGTTTTGAAAGAAACCCGAGGGTGTCCGGGCTCAGAGCACTTCTTCAAACCCAAACCATTCTCTTCTCCCTGGCTTGGACAAGAAACCAAACCCAGTCCCAGTTTGCTCCAACAGTTTGCCAGAGGGAGGGAAAGCAGCCGAGTTGAATTCTGAGTCAATGATGGTTTTCAGCTTTGAAACATCCACCGGTGTTCTCTTTTAGTGGAGGTGCTGAACACTACCAAGTGTTCTGAGGGGGGTCCTTAAAACGTGGAGAGACATCCCCTCACGTGGCTTCATTTCCTCTAAAACCACGTTTTATTCCTCGGCTCTGGCACTCAGCATCTGTCCCTGCGCAGCAGCGGGAGCCGCCAGAGCCTCTCCCCCAGACGACCGGGCTATAAACTTTCTATACAGCACAAAGTTTTCACGGCTAAAAGGGTTAATGACAGGATGGGTTTCCACCTAGAGGCTCTTCTTGAAAAGCAAAAGGAAATGGAATGGAATGAAATAAAGTGAAATCAAATCCAATCCGACAGCCTATCCTTCTGATAGAGTGGTGCTAAAAGGTTAACTTACAAAATGCTATTGCTCTTGGGCCGATCCTGTGGTGGCTCTGTGGTTTCCGCCTATATAAATTTGATAATATTTTACAAATGCAGTATATGAAATATATTCTTAACATGTGTTTAATACATTTACAATCTATTAAAATGAAAAACAGAATATGCTTCAAATACTGCTTGGGTATTTGCTTAATGCAGTATGTCTGGAACATGTTAAACATTATTTTAGAGGTAATTGAAACATTTCACACACATTCACCCTGCACACTGTATGTGTGTACTGCGTGCCCTTGGGGGGCAAACCTTGCCCCGAGGACACAGCCTGAATATCCCAGGGCTGAGAGGCTGTGCCAGCCGGGCATTTCCCTGCCCGCAGAGATGCTCTGGTCCCCGGGGCTCCCCCAGGGAAGCAGAATTCCTCTCCTCCTTCACACATGGGCACATCACCTGGGGTCTCTCTGCATCTCCCAGCTTCATTTTTGCTAAATAAATTAGATCCAACTTTACTCCGGGTAACCCGTTACCAAGTTACGGGGTATTATTTCAGCTCACTTCAGCACATAGCCCGTCAAAGCGGCCATTAAATACTTCTCAAATGAATATTTATGTAAATACACATGGTACGGGAATATTCCTATGTAAGTATTTGCTTAGTTTCACAACATGTTCCTCTCTCTCATGCCAATGTTCCCAAAAAGTGCACAAGGTGTATAGAATAATGATGGAGAGAATTCCTCGGTCTTACTCAAATAAATGACCACAAAGACTTGATTATAGTATTTTCCTTACTATCTCTGTGTAACCATTTCATGTCCCAGGACAAGACGATTAGCAAATGACACAAATCAATTTAAGGTGACCGAGTGGCTATCATTGCCATCATTGCTCCAGAGAAGCCATACAGTTTAACATAGAAGAGTGAAAAATGTGTTTCTTTCCAATGTGGAAACAAAACTGTGATGTCCCACACATCTGTCTTCTCCATGCCATGTCCTCTTCAGTTCCCAGCTGTGCAATGTGTGCACTTTTCAGGGCAGGAACCTACACTTCATTTGCCATGAAGCTTTATATTTTCCCATTCTTTAAACCCAAATCAAAAAATTAGGTAATAAATATGGAGGGAGATAGCAGTCACGCTTCTAGCTGGCCGTCAGAAAAGCTGTACTTTGCTGAGAGATTTGCTGCTTGGAAGAAGGCCATTTGTGTACAATTTAAACTGTTAAAGCTAAAAAGTCAGGGGTTTCTTTGCTTACATGGGGATGCTTTGCTTATTACTTGGGATCCAACCTCTTCGGAGCTGGGAAAGCAAATTAATTGTGGAAACAAAGATGAAAGATGAAAAGGGAGAACATCTCTATACTCATGAAAAGGAGATAACAGCAATAATCAGTGGTTTTCTGTCTCACTCTTAGCTGGCAGATTCTTACAATATGGACCTTGATATCTCAACTTCTTTTTCCCGGTGGAGCCTTTACTCCATCTACTGCCTCCTCCCAACATTTTTAATCTTTCTAAAATCCTTTCCCTTTGCCAAGTAATGCGGGCAGCTATAAATTTGTCCTGGTGGTGGTAGACTACAAGCTATTTATCATTTCAACTTTGGTTGAGACACAAATTTTAGCTGGGAGCCATTAGAAGGAAAAAAGAATTCATCAAAGCTTAAAATAGACCAAATTAGGTCTCATTAGAGCAGTTTGTGGATGTTTAATAACTTCTCTATGATCCTTTGTCTATAGCTCCTTCAGTGAGCTATCTTAGTAAGCACATTCAGGCAGGATGCCCCTTGAATTCATATAAGAAAACAGATCATTTTCTGAGGACAGCTCAAGCCCGAGAGCACAGATTTAATGCATCAAATTAGTGTCCCTCTTTGCATTTGGGCTCTGTCACAGGCAAGCAGCTACTGGAAAGGAGGGACTGTACTCTGTATTCTAGTTTCTTCAAAGGGAATAACTTCTTTTTCTAATGCAAGGTTGTGCTGTGTAATGATTTTTTTAAAAAAGAAGAATTCTTCCACATCATTCATTTATAAGTAACTAAAACCCTCTCCCCTCCACAGTTGCATTAATGTGCTTATTCCTGCAGGTAAATGCTTTGAGATGTTTTGTAGGAAATTCACCCGGGAGGGGTTTGCAGGGAAATGGTGCATATTATCAAGGGTTCTTGCTGAAATGAGATTACTAATTTTAGCCATAAATGTTGTATGTTCCTCACCGAGACTTGAAAGACCTTCTTGATGGCATCTCTACCAGACTCTGAGTGCCCCCATAAAGCTCTGATTTGAAGATGTCTTTCATGTTCGTGGCAGATCTTCCATGTAAGTGTGGTCACTGATACCAGTCTGTGAACAAACCAGTAAATCAATCCACCAGACTGAGCTGAAAGAGCCCAACGCAGCCAAAGCCACAACGCGGGGTCTCTGTGAGGGGTGACCAGAGGGGAAACAGCCATCTGTCCGGAGAGAGGAGCGAAGATTTGGTGTCTCAGGGCATGGGAGCAGCTGTAACACTCACATTTACAGCTATTGTTTCTGTGCTTTTTACTGACACGAGCACTGATACCGGTACCTGCAATGGGCTACAGCTGTCTCCTAGAAGGGTTTAGGAATAATTTCTCGTCTCCCGGATAAAGCACCTTATTAACTCCTCCTGTTTGGGTTACAGACTCCTTTTGTAATCTCTGATTCTCTGAAAAGTTTTCCTGAGCATTTTTCAACATTCTCTGAGGGTCAAAGAAGGGCAAGTCTACCCAATTTAATTTGCTTCTCATTTTAAAATACTCAGTGTTCACATCTCTGTGGGATGGACACACGACCAGCAAAGAACTTCAGTTTATGTACCTTACATTTTTGGCAAGTCAGGTTTTATTCCTTGCCTCCTCCCTTTCCTTTCATCTCCCCCTCTCCTCCTTCAGCCCACTCCATCCAAACCCAATGTGCCCTTTTCAGCCCAGGAGCCTAAAGGAAAGTTTGGAGATTACAAATTTGAATAAACTTTATTTCAACAGTAAACAAGCAAAAAATGACCACACTGGTGTCAGGTTCCCGATAAATATTAGGCCTGACGTAGGTTGGGGTTTTTCCTTGGACTTCTGCTTGCTGTTTGCGTTCCAGGAACCCATTTTTATAGGAGGTCTTTTTCTTTTTTTTTTCTTTTTTTTTTTTTTTTTTTTTAATGCATGTCATTTTCCTGCCTGTAACCCCAGAGGGCATTGTACTCACTACTAAATGACCTGGTCAGAAGCAGAAACCTTGCTGGTCTGCATGAAACCATGCCTTGAGCAGACAAGTCTCTCTATCTCTAGGTATTTCTTGTTCATAATATTAGAAAGGGCCTTGAACATGGGCTGTGGTTGGTGGGTCAGAGTGGCAGCTAATTTTCCAGTAAAGAATAAACCTGGGCATTACTTCAGGTTTTTTTATATTTTATTTTATTTTATT
>JAOTQQ010000003.1:35151673-35228664 GCA_026546715.1 Gallinago undulata
TTTGTGGTTGGACTCGATGATCTCTGAGGTCCCTTCCAACCACCACAATTCTGTGATTCTGTGATTCTGTGATTCTGCTGCAGCTGAACTTACAGTAACACCCAGGCACGGCAAGAGAGTCCCGAACTGATAAACAGCAGAAGACTGACTGAGCCCTGCAGCCCCGATGTCAGGCGGCGAGTGCGTTCATTTGATCTCTGTGGCCAGCGAAAATAAACAAACAATCCTGAGTCTTCAATACCCTTAATCAACTGATCAAAAATCTACTTATTTCAGGATTTACTTCTTCCAATTATCCAGAACTATTTGCCTCGGGATTTTTTTCACTGCCGTAAGTCTCTTCCCAGCATTGCATTATCTTTAAGAAATCTGCAGCTGCTCCACCTAAGGCTGTGGTCTAAGATGGGCTGGGCATGTTTATTTGTACTTAGACTGGAAACCTCCAAAAATAAATTAAAGACCAGGTGTATCGAGAAGTGATGCTAAGTGACTCAAGAGGTGGCATCCAGCCCGCTGAGTCAATGCTGCATTGATGATCTGGCACCGAGTGAGGACACAATGTCTTCTTGCTGCTGCCTTCTTCAGGACAAGGCATAAAATTTCCAGTTGTTTGTACATAATACAGCATATTGTTCTCTTTTACTTTTCTTAGGGTCCACTCTGCAAGTTTGCCTTTTTGAAAAAGAATTTTGCTTTTCTCAGTAAGAGAGGAGACCCAATGGAAGAAGAATACATGAGTTGCCCTCAACCCTTAACTATTCAACTTTTTGTCAGAGAGCCCAAGAAGATGGTAGTGTTGGAACATCTCAACCTGGGTGTTACCTACTTCCAGGCAGCCTTAAATCTTGAGGACTTGACTGGAATTTTAAGCCTGGAATTGCTCTTCCCTGACAAACAGCAGCAGCAGGAACTGTCTCTGTCCCTCCCAGTAGGATGCATTTGCCTCCCAGCACTACAGCCCTTGCTGGTGGGGGGAACAGGGATGGCATCTGCTCTGCACCTACCAACATGAGTCACGAACTGCCAATAGTGCTTGTTGTACAAACACTGCTCAGACAAAATAAACAAAACAATCACTGGTTGGCAGTCTCCCTTTGCCACCGCAGAAATGGAAGTGTCATCTGTTTTGGTGTCCCAGTGGTGATCTCAGCTTATCACCGGTTTGACAGTGACACCACCCGCTATGGCAGCCAGGAACAGAAAGGTCAGGGGGGCCAGGCCAACGCTGGCTTTACATCCAGAACCCAAAGGAAAGCAGATTGCAAGACATGCCCTGAGAGCAGCTCTGGTGTTTACGTTTCCTGAATGAACCCGTCCTTCATGGAGGTTCTCTCGCCCAAGTTGACACGGCAGGGACAGGGGGACAGTCACTACTGCAAAATGGCCAGTTCTGGTGTGGCCCAAGGCAAACACCTCCCGAGGTGCCAGGGATGCTCCACGGCAGCCCAGCCACAAGACCCTATGGACATACTGTTGTTGACTTGCCATTACATGATTTCCAGCAGCCCGAATGAGCGTGTGTTCAGGGATCAGATCTGGTTGGCAGGGTCTTAGTCCTTTCCACGTCTCATGGTTAGTCACCTCCATATTACCTCCCACAATGCTCCTATCTTTACACTTTTAGAAAATATCCCCTGTTCCTAAAGAAGCTTCCAGTCTCATTCTAAATTACTTATTCCTTTTTTTTTTTTTTCTCTAAGAAAGTAAAATCTGTATGCTTTCTGATTAAGCCACTTTATTCTTGGCAGGCTTTGAAAAAAAGCCCTACTTCAGCAATTTAAACTTTTCTTCCCGGAGGCACAATACTCAGACACGAGGAAAAGTAAGTCAAGAAGACAAAATAAACATATTTTTCAGGAAGACTTTAAGCCAACTGGAACTCTCAATGAATGACTGAGCGACTGGCCGCTTTTGATATGCACAAATACGTCCCAGTAACGCGCACCCCATGCAGGCACACACCACATCGCTGGATGCTGCAGGGCTGCAGAGGCAGAGAGGGAAAACTATAATAGCTATTGTAGTCTGTCCCCTAAAATGGCTTTGAAATGCATATTCAGCTCGGGGAAGGTTGTACAAGTTCATGAGTGATGAAATTGAAATCGTGTTGCCCAGACAAAAAGGAAGAAGGGCAAGAAGGACTTTTTTTTGTTTTTCCAGTTGTTCATAAAATGTTCCAGAATATCCTGAGATCTGGAGTGTTTTACAAAATCCTAAAGCTTGTATTTACTTTCTACTGTCCTCTTATTTGCTTAAATAAGAGGAGATAAAGATCCTGGGTTTATAGTGTGGTCTTATTCACACAGATTTATTAACGATTAAAGCGGATTCACAGGTGGTATGAACCACCATTCTCTAAGGAGCTTAAAGGTGCCGACTGCTGAATGCCAATCAGGTCCATGGCTCTTGATGATAATTATGGCTTTATCTGTACCATTTAAATTAATATATTCAGGATCTTTAGTAGTACATTGCAGTCTCCCATCTTCTTCACACTGAAGTATTTTTATCCAGCAAAGAGAATCCAAATGCCTAATTTGGAAGACCGCATCAAAATAAATGCTGGGAAATCAGTGGGAAAGTGACTCATCCAGATACATACAAAAAATAAGACTAACAAAACTTAACAAAGAGTTCTGGGCATATAAGAAATTCTTGCCATGAAATCTGCTCAGACACCATGGGCTGAAGACGTATCTGTCATGTGTCTTAGAACTGCTGTACAAATTGACTCATGGATTTGCTCATGGATTTCAAGGCAGCTTCTTGCTCCTAATCACTTCTTTTATTGAAGACAAAGAGAGCAAAATCTCCCACATGGGGGTGGGGAAAAGCGCATTTAATCCATGACGCTGCCTGACTGTACAAGGTTTGTGTATGTAGCACAGCTTCTAGGCTCTACCCCCGAGGTGACCAAGGGGAACAGTCTGGATAAGGGGAATTCTGGAACTGCTCCAGGTAAGTCCAGACTAGTTTTGTTCACAGTGATGGAGAAAACCACGGGATTAAAGCAATCTCCCAAATCCTGGACTCTTCAACTCGAACTCAATGCCAACAGTCCGTTCTGCTATTACCCCTGTAGGCAGCAGTTGAAGTCACAGAAGCGGCAGAACCACATAGGGCAAGGAAGCAAACCACAATAAGACAGACTGGAAACTTGTGACATCAGTACTGGTTACTTTGATTGCAAATGTCACCTTCTGAGTGCTTAATATCCTGGAAATTCACTCCACTATCAAGTCATTAATAGTGGAGGGACAAGTACGGTTCAAGCCCAGTTCAATGGGACCTGTGAAACCTTCTCTATTCAGATGGCCTTATAAATGAACAGAGAAAGAGAAACCCACCTCTGCATCACTTCTGCTCCCCTGTAACTGAAATTGAATTTGAAGTTCAGGTTATGCAACAACATAGCATTGTCTCATTGTATTAAGGCCACCAGCTTCTGGAGGTCTTCGGCATGTTATTGTTCTCAATTAACACACTTCTCCTCTTTCTCTCTGGAATCTTTCCCGCTGGTTTGCATTGTAACAATACCTCCAACTCACAGTCTCCAAGGTAGATTTCAATTTGTGAGGCCAGTTTCACTTCAAAAACCATGAAAGACTATTCTCATGCTCCATTCTAACATGCTGCATTAATTAGGCGGAAATTCGCAGAAGCAAACAAACAAACAGCAATTTCTTTGCTTTTTTTTTAATAGGTTGCTTTTGTGTGCGGAATAAATCTTTACATTAGAAAAAACACTCAGCAAATGAAGCCAGACAGTAGCTGTGTCTTTTGGCAATGGGAATAATCTAATAAAACATCACCTTTCAAAGACAAAAAGGAAAAAAGAAAAGTTTCTCTGGACACTCAGTAACGTCACCTCGGCACGAAATATATTCCACTCTTGGTTTGTGTTTTTTGGACCAATGCAGCTTAGGATGGTTGTTATCCCAAGACCATGCCACCAGAGTTGGAATTAATAATATAAACGGTGAGCCCAAGCTCTGATTGACAGCTCTGATTCTGTTAATACCTTCTAGTTGGTCTTCTACTACGGTCAGAAGTTAAAATTTATTTTGACAAGCTTTCTGCTGGTTATGGGGGCTAGAAGCTTTATACTGGGGTATCCAGTGATTAAATATCTGGCATAGATTATCAAAAACTGTAAGGAAAGGTGAGGAAGGCCTCTTGATGACAAACTAGATCCTGCAGTGCGTAGAACTTGGTTTTAATTAAGTTATTACCTCCCTTAATAGGAAGTAGCTGTTCCTTTGTTCTTTTGCAAGTCAGCAGACAGTAACTGAGCACGGAATGTAAGCAACTGAATTAAGGAAAGGCTGCCTTGACGGATGCTTGCATGGACGGGGAGGTCTCCCCGCTAACGTACCTGCTGGTTTCTGTTTCACCCAGTGGCGACCACCTCGCCAAGGAGAGGCACGGGATTTCGGGGGCGACGGTGTCACAGCTCAGGCATATAAACTCTGCCAGGGTCAAAATGAGTAATTCAGGATTAAGAGGAGAGCTCCTGGGCTTAATCAGTGGATTCACAGTAATTAAAGGCAGAAAGCTCTACGAGTCAACCCCCTTATTTCCCAGGGCAGTGGCAGGATTGTCTCCATAGTTCACTCTCCATCACGCCTCAGTGTACTGGATGAGTACTTCAAAGATGTCTTGTGAAACAGACCTCTCATTATCTTTTTGATCACCTGTACCAGTGACATTAAAAATCAGTAACACAGAAGTCAAGAAAAGCCCGTTTTTACTTTTACTTCCACTTACAGAAGTATCTTCTAAATTTACAGCCACCACAGCCCAAAAGATCATCGAGTCCAACTCAGATTTCAGTGATAGTAATTTCAGCTCACAGAAAGTCAGTAACATCAGCATTAAGAGCAAAAACAGACCCATTAGTTTTCACCTTTAATTTTATAAAAATTACTCTCGTTGCACCAGGAAAGATCTGAGGTGCCGAGTCTACAAGCAAAATAGAAGTCAGTAGAGAAGTACTGTGCATCTCACTGTGGGATGCCTGAAATAAGCCATTTTTAATCCTTTACCCCTCTGGAACATCTTCCCTGGGAATTAAATATTCCCTGCGGAGTAAAACGCGATATCAAACTCAGTCCAGTTGTCTAGCCACACCTTATAGAGTAATATTATTTGATGTAGGGTAAGAGCAGAAAAGCCCCATGGGATACTCGAAAAAACCTCTTTGTAGACCATCCTTGTACAAAATCAATCAACAGCAACAAACATCCCATCCCATCTCCTGCTGCTGAGGGTTTGTATGAAAGTGCAGTCAAGCACAGACGCTACATATGGTCACGAGAATCCCTCATGTAGAGGGAGTAGCCACCCAAAACTAACTTCAGACTATACACTTTACAAAGAGGCAATCCCCGTGAAGGGTTTATTAGGATAAAAAGAGACAGAGAGAGTTTAAACAAAAATGAGAACAAGGCTATTTTCAAAAGCCTAAACTCTTTTGGTCAGCGGCTCAATGTGGAGCTGTCAGTCACCGCTCGCTCGTTAGGGATTACTGGGCTCGTGAAGGTAGTAGCACTGTTGCAATGTTTAAGCAACGGATATTTAATAACTTTAAATAGCGAGAAGGGAAAAACTCCTTTCAGTAGCAAAGGAATAGTGAAGAAATGCATATTCCTTACTGTGCTGATAATCTCAGACACTCTACTACACTACGGATTTCTCAGCATCCCCTGCCCTGCGCGGGGAGCTACTCTGAGAGGAGGGACTGACATCTCTCCGAAGACAGGGACGTGGGCTATAAAGATGCTACGGTGCCCAGCAGATGTCCCAGTCCAAAGTGCAAAAATTACTAAAAAGCCAAGGGGAGGAAAAATTACAAGTTTTATTTGCTGAGAGGTAATGGGAATAATTGCTACAATAAAAGTATAATTTTATTACAATGTCATTACAGCCATCATAATAATGTAATTATTACTACATTCCATTATAACAATACTCATCATTGTAAGAACAGCTGTAGATGAAACGAACACCAGAATGCAGTGTAAATCTATTTTCTAGGTACAGACTGTTCTGCTGCCAGAAGAAAGATATTCTGAAATTAATTAATTATACATCTGCACCTGAAGGATGAGGGCTTTTTTTTCAGTGAACTTGTAAGAATTTTGGGGACCCCAACTGTTCAGTCCAAAGTATTTTCACACTGGAATAAAGGACACATTTTATTTAGGAGGAACAACTGATTCATCAGGAAGAGAAGTAACAGAAAATCAGACCAGAGAGATACTGTTTTGGGGAAGCTCCTGCAGGGTTGGGGTCCCCATTAAATAGCTTAGTCAATAAAAGAGCTAGAGATTGCCTTGAGAAAGCATTTAGAGAAAGCAATAAATGTAGAACAGCTGTTCCTGTGCTAAGCTAGCATGTTCCCCAGTCGAGGTATGGGAGATATGATTGCATAAAACACTGCCTATACGTAAATCAGGAATGCTCCTGTGAGGCAAGCCTCGTGCTGATATATCAAGTATCACTGAAGACCAAGCTAAAGTCACGCTGGAGGATGACCTGGTTGAACAGTCTTCATCATCTCGGGTAGCACCAGCTACAACAGTATAAAAGGTAAAAGAGATTTAAAATATAAATGTTTGTTCCTTGAGAAGAGACTTAACTACTAGATGGTTCGAGATTGCTCCCAAACTCCTTGTAGCAACAGGCACAAAATGTTTTATCACTTTTCATTTGTTAATGGACACCAGATTAAACTGGCATATGGGGATCAGGAAAAATCCTACCTTGGTGACATATTATGGGTTATTTTATTTCTGCATTATGCCTTTTTGTTTCAACAATGTGTTGGAGCCATTTCAAAGGGGCAGCAGCAGTTCAGGATTTCAGCATGGAAGACATGCTCTTTTAAGAAAATAATTTGCCAAAACTCTTGCACACTGAGCAAGCCAAATACATTTCATTTCAAATTAGTTCAGCATGAAACTTCATCTTCTTATGGTGCCTCCTGAGAGTTACTGTTCTAGAAACGTCAGTGCCCACCAGCTATCCATGTAGCTCCTTTGGATGTACTCCCCAGCCACCCTCTCTGAGATGTTAATCCCGGGAATTGTAGAAGTCCAGGTACATCACGGGAGATGTTGGGGAGAGGATGTGTATCCAGCAGGGACTTTCCCAGATGACTTTCTTGCAGGCTCATACGCATCAAATCATAGTTTCACTGCATAGTTTCTTCTGCACACTGCTGCCTTCTCTTCAGATCCTATAAACCTTTTGTCTTTAATGAACAATATCCATGGAGAGAAACTCATGGATTTATTGGTTATTGGTACGTAACTCCCAGTACAGCCAACATTAAGTGAAGAGATTTTTTTTTTTCTTTAGGCACTGTAATTGGTATTTCACTTGGAGGTTGGTTAATATCCAGGCATCCTTTAGACAATTATGAAGCTTTTGTATAGGAAATGAACACCTAATCCCTAGATCCCATGAGACTATGCACCCTTATAGAAGGAATATGTTTTTTAAGAAAATCCTTTGCCCTTTGCTTTAAGAAAATCCTTTGCTCTAAGTCTCATAAAACAAAGCAGCTTAGGGATCCTTGCAATAGCAGGGCTGAACTAAACATGCTTAACAAAGTTTCCCTTTGTCAACAGCACTTTGGTGAGGTTCCCTCCTGCAGGATGAGTGTCAGGCTTCAGGCTAATCTCTGTAATTCTTTAACTAGAGATTTGCACGTTATTAAGAGGTAGTTTTCTCAGTGGGTGGAAGGCTATCATGCAGTGGAACATTTCTCCTGATGGAAAGCTCAAACGCTCCATTCTTCACTTAAAAGGCCAGTGATGTGTGTCTCAGCTGAAGGACAAAAATGGCAAATGAAATCAGAACTAAATCTCTATTGAAGTACTTCTATTCACCACATCTATCCACAGGCTGTGGGCAAGCAGAGATTTCTTAAGTTAGCCCCAACTTCTTTGCTAACCACTAATTAGTCTGGACATGTAATTATAGATCTTGAAACGATCACTGATGTGCATGGTCAGCCATCACGGCCTGGACTACATGGGACAAACCAGGAGCTAGTGTGCTGCTGTGATAAATGACTGCAGGGAGTAGTCAACCTCAGTCTGTCTACCTTCAGTACCCTCAACAAAGACCCTCTTTTACTGTCATTTCAGCTGGATCCTGATTCTTTTCTATTGGGAGACATGTCACATAGCCTTTAAAATACAGTAAGTTTGTTACATCAGAGATTTATTCGTTTTGTCTAATACTATCCTTCTACAGACGGCGAGAAAAATATATTCACTCCTTGAAATGCAGCACCAAGCTCTTAAACATAAGCTATCTCTGACCCTTGTGTCTGACACACAGTCCCTATGTAAAACAAACCAGGTCCATGAGGCATGCCAGCACTGCACCCACCAGTACGCACACTGGGAAAAGACAGAAACATGCCAGGAGTGGCACATTAAGCTCTCTGAGAATTTGCAAGGTGGGAAATCAGAAGGAAAATCTACACGGTTGATTGAAGAGTCATTTTGGTGCATAACCTACCCAGCCTTTGGCAAACCAGGGTGACTTCTCTGAAACAAGCTATCCCATTGTAATTTATTTTTCAGATTGCTTCCACATCCAACTTTCATCTCCTTCCCCTAACAAATACAGGGCCAAACTCCCCTGAGGTCATCACAATGGCTTTGCTGGGTCCCTGTGCAGGCAAACTCCTGTTGGCACCGAGATTTGATCCTCAGGCTTCATCTTGAATTCATTTGCGTGTGGCATTTGCATGCTGATTTCTTTGACGCCCTAATGGTTCGATTTCAAAGCACATCTTTTCCCTTTTATCTCTAGCTGAATGAGATGTCTCAATAAGCGCCAGATAAAGACGGAAGTCTTTTGTCTGAAATCACACAGGCATGGCCAGCTGTGATGAAAACTGGCTGAAGTTTCACAGGCTGCTTGTCTGCCTTCAAACTGGAGCTCCAGCTCCTTCCAGTCTGGAGGAAGAGAGCAGGGGGAAAAGGCCTTTCTTGCACACATGGCTGCCAAAACAGCTGAGTGTCTTCCAGTGTTTATTTTTCCTTCCAGAAGTTATTTTTGATAAAGGGGTTGGGGAGGGGGGGGAGAGCAAAAGGGAAGAGATCAAGAGAGAAGAAAGAAAAAGAGAGCAGACACAGTAACAGTTAAATGTATGATTTGCATCATATGGGTTATTAGATGGTTGACCATCTTTGTATCGAGAGGAGACATCGCCTCTTGCATTCGAGCCTCTGAGTCAGCCATTATTCAGTAATTTAACAGCGGGATGCCCTTGTGCTATTTCTCTGATTTTAAAAAGATTTGCTTTTTGTGCTTTTGGGTTACTTGACCTGTTGAATACAAGCAGCCTGGCATTGAAGAGTAAAGGCTACTGTTTCAGCCAGTTAATAGCGAGCAAAATATTGTCTATCTTAAAAAACTGTCAGTCTTTAAAAGTTGTCAGTAGGCCTACAGGATGGCATCACCAAGGAAGGATTATTACAAAGCCAAGGGTACCAGCGAGGAGTGCATTTTGAATAATCCATTTCAGGGCTTTAAGAGATCTACCAAAATATGAAACCTCCTGCACAGTATTTAACACTGGTTACATACCAATCAGATTTGCTCAGGGTGGTGCATTAGAAATTGGAAAGATCTAATTCTACTGCCTATGCCAAAAAAATCTAGATGGTGAGTTTGTTCCCCAAATGATCTGCCCTGAAGCTAAAGCAAATTTATGCATTTTTCATGGGGTTATTGAAAACATATTGAGTTTAAACTCGAGAGGTCTTGACACATGGAGAACAGTTTAAAACCTGTGAGGCCATGATGCTTGTTAGGATTACACATGGTGGAGACTGAGTAGCAGTTGCTGATTTTGGTCTCATTACAGCCTGTAATGTGGTTTGTGCAGATTGTAGCTTGGCACAGGCTGCTCTCCAGAAAAACAAGGAGTGAGAGCCACCGGCGCATCTCTGACCACACTTTGCACAAAGACTTGGGTGTCAACCTGAGCTCTAACCATCCTGCCAAACCAGTGCCATTTTATTAGGCTTTCGCTAGAATGACAAGGAAACGTAGCTTCCCCATAGGAGCTCCAAGGGGTTAAATTCCCTTGGAGAAAGGAAAGTCAGATGGGTTAGTCTCAAATAAGCTGCCCATCTGGGAAATGTCAAGTTTTCTCACAATGTTTTTAAGGGTTTGTAATGTGGCTGATCGTTTGCATGCATGAAAACAGCATGGGAATGCAATATTTCCTACTCTATGTGTGGTGGAGCCCTCCAGTCCAGCTGTATTTTGCTTGTCATGTTCTTGAATTCTGACACCATTTAGAACATGCCAGTTACTACCGTAGAAAATGCATTTTCATTCTGTTCCCTGGATGAAAAGCACATTAAGGCAGAAGAGAAAAACCAGCAGATTCTGGAGCTATCAGTGAGGTCTTTTATTTATTTATTTATTTGTTTTTTAATAACATATCATTTCATCGGAGGGTTGAGTGGGTGGGGGCAAAACTCAGTTCGACTCTGTCCTAAAAATGAGAATGTGAAAGTCTGGGCTTGATGCCACAGAGGAAGAGAGAGAATGATGACAACATTACTGTCACTATATTACCACACGCTGTAAATTAAAGTTAGTGGTAAGCAGTTTAAGCACTATTCCTGTCTGATTCATTAAAAAAATACAGTAGCTATATGGGCACAAAGGTCTGGTTCTTCGTGTATCTGATATATGATTGGAAAGTTGCAGTATGTCCTGTCTTAAGGAGAGGTGTGTATTTTCAACGTCCCAAGTGGAAGAGCAGATGTGTAGCCATTGCCTTCTGTGGACAGGCCCCCGTGTCTGATGTGCTGGCTGTGTCTGAGGAGAATTGTCGCTGAAATATGTGAACCAGATCCTCCGTAGGTGTAAACTGGCAAATCCCTATTAAAGTTAATGATTTACTGATTTAGTCCAGCTGAGGTCTGGCACTCTGTGTGCGAGTGTCAAGAAGAGGAACTATTTATTCCTAAGTGAACCATTAACTTCAAGTCCTTTATGTTCATCTCTGCAGTTAAAATTCCTACTACATTTCTTCAAAAGAAAAAGGGGTGATATATACATGAGTCATATGCCCACATACCATGCACCAGGGCCAGCAGAAGCTGTAATTAGTACTTCTCAATAGAGCTATACAAGTAACCAGCTTCCCCTCTTACTGCCAAGTCAAGTATAGACTTTTTGGATCAAATCATTACAAAAATATTTTAATGCAAATCAATACATCAAAACGTGTCTCCTCGGAGTAAACAATGCTCAGCATTTCATTCTGATTCAGTCTTGCTTAGTTATATTTTAAATAGAATTACAGGCAAATTTTAAAGCACAGGTCATGTCACGGAGAAAAGTAAAAACATTTAACTGTCAAATATCAAAACTTAGTTTTCTGAATGCTCCCTATATACACACATGTATTTATCAATCCAATTAATAATTCATCAAAATCAAACTGAGTACATAATCTAGAGGTATCTCTGAAACTTTGCATTTTTCACCAAAACATGTTTTATCACAACATTTTCACCCAGCTCAACTACTTTCTGCAGAAAGGTCTAGAAGGAAACATTTACTTTCTAGAATAACATTATCTACACCAGGGGGTGTTTGTATTACCTCGTCTGTCTACTTCTCCATTCATCTGGCCAGGACAGTATTTACAGAGAAGACTAAAGGGGATGGAGGTCTGCACATGATCACCACTGGTACAGTAGGTCCTTTTGTGGTGGCGGGTGGGTTGTCCATCCACACAGGTAGCAGAGATGGATGCACTGTGCACGCTGCTTCGTTTGCAGACAACCATGACACTGTCTGAGCCCACGGGGTTCGATACCAGCGTGCCTGTTACTCTGTTTTCCTAAATCCAAACCTCCTATACGTCTGTGTGACTACAACACATGGGACTAATGGAGCTGTTGAAAGGAAAAAGAGTAACAAAGTTGAGAGCTGTTGGCTCGGCCTTGTTCCTGTTGCCGTAGTTTATGCACTGAGGGCTGTTGCTTCATTTTCACCATGTGTGAGGCTAAGGAGATAAAGAAATGGAAAGGAAAGCAAACTACAGAAAACATTGTTATTTTACTTTTTTAATGATAAGAAATCCCATCTATTTGTTGGTAACTTCTATCTGTTTAATATTTCTTGTTCTGCTCAGAGTGGAGGAGAAATCTCTTTGGACAGCAAAGTTTGGCAGGTGAGGTTAGAGAGTCCTTGGCTTTACCCTCCAAGGGAGCAGCAGCAGATTATTTCTGTGCAAAATCTGCACCTTACGGGCTGGTTCTGTCGTCAGCCAGGGCTCACGCTGGGGCCAGATCAAGCTGTGGTGGGAGAGCTGAGTTCTGTAGAGAGGAGCTCTTGCTGTTTGACACCTGCTGCCCATACAGAGATTGCTGGAGAAAGCAACTTCCCAGAACAAAAATGGACCCAAGGAAACAAACCTCCCCTCTTTAACGCGACCAAGATCCACTGACTTCTGTTTCTTGTTGTGCTGATGACACAGCAGGTTTCTACCAGATGAGCTATATGAGAAGACAATTTGTCTCGCTGCCTTATTTTGTGGTTGAGATGGACAACTAGAAAGCCATACACATGCAATACCTAAATCCCAGACTCACACCTAATAACTGTACTGTACATCATCATGACTTCAGACAAAACAAATACACACAAAAGCAGCAGGACAGACCTATTACTAATCCCACCAAAAATTTGCGCAATCAGATACTTCCAAGAAATAGGACCATATTTCCTAAAGTATCTTACAGTTATCATTGACACGTTACATGAGATTTTCCAAATACACTCTGGCTGGAATAGTGTTCTTGGTGACTTCCAGTTCTTGATGAGTCACTTCTTCACAATCACACAAGAACAAGGAGATGGTAGCTGATCTCCATCAGCCAAAATTTTAATCTGGGAAGATTTCTTTGTTGAAAGAATCTGTTGCTGATTCCAGTGACTCAGAAGTCAAAGTCTTTGCTCTTACCACCTTTAGTCCTAATGATATAAGAATGCCTAGGGGCTTGAGCCAATGTTATAACTTAAAACTTTCATCCAAAAAATATCATTTTAGGTCAGCCAAAACTACTTGCAAATTTGAGTCAATCAGAAAGATAAAAAATACTATATAACCAGAATTTTTATCTTGATCTTAAAAATGAGGCAAACAATATAAGCCTTAAAATGTTATTAAAGCCAGAAAATATTTTCCTCTGTTGTGGATATTGGAACATCTCCTATTTCAGTTTGCCAGTTTGGTTTATTTATTGCTTTGGTGCTCACAGGCAGAGCAGACTGAGTTGGAACGCAACCCAGGTACAAGCTGTGAAAACTCCCCTCGCTTCATGGTCATTTCAACATTTCAAAGCTTCAGATAAGCTGCTAGCTACCTGAAAACAAAATGGAGATGGGCCTTATGAAAAAGATATCTTTTTTTTTTTATTTCAGGAAGATTCCTAACTTTTTACTGTGCTGGTGGTTAATTTTGGTCCAGAGGAAAACAAAGCCAGTCACCGGATATGAACTTTTCTTCCTTTATGCCACTGTGGAGACAACCAAACATGTCCATGCACGCTGCAAATATGAGCCACGCACAAACAGCGGCACAAAACTGAGCAATTTGAAGCAAAACGTCCTGGTGGAGCTAAAATTAGAAAATGATTATTCAAAACTTGTGCTAGTTCCAGGTCTTAAAGCCGATTCTACTCAGAACAGTGCTGTTATGAACGCTTGGCTGGGATTAATAAATCAGCTATTTTTTTTCTGAGATTTGGTTTCACCAAACATAATTTGACAAACTCCTATGGAATGTTTAACATGACATTGCTCTTATCTAGCTGCCCAGCGTGGGACCACTTTTTGGAATCATCTGATATATTTATTAAAAGCCTTCGAAAGGTCACTCGCACGGCAAACTAAGGTCAGCCATAATAACGTCTGCATTGAGATGGATGAACTGCTCCGGGCTCCCCCACCTGCTGAAGGGTCTAACGAGCCAGCTGAGAGTTCCTGTCACAGCAAACATACCCCTTCTCAATTATAACCTGCAGAGCGGGCTGAAAACGCGTGAGCATGTAGAGCTTTAGTAGTAGGCATTTGAGGGCGACGAAAGAAATAAAAACAGGCCCAGAGAGAACACCGACTGAAAAAAAAGAAGTTTGCCTCCACCATGGCGAAAGATATAATGCATTTCACTCTGAACTCTGGGCATGGGCCTTATTTATGTCTCTTTTAAAGGAGATTGCTAGTGAGTGATAGGGTTTGTTTCTACAAGAATCCTGTGGTAACAGTCACCGCGAGTGGAACAGGCTCAGGTGCGGACAGGCCGCCACAACGCCTTCCCCACCGCTCGGCCTCCTCACGGCGCAGACAGCCCATCCATTACGGCCTGTAAGGGGAGCCGGTGGGGACAGATTCTGCCTCGCTTCCCGAGGAAAGGTGCCTAAATTCAGTACGGAATACATGCACGGTTGATCCGTCTGTCTACTGGAGAAGAGAGATTTAGGGAGGCATGTTTAGGAGCCAGCGCGACGTGGATCAGATGAGGACGGGAGGGAATGGCTGCAGCCATTCCATGATGGCAACGGCATTCCCTGTGCCACTGAGTTCTCCTGCCAGCTGACACACGGCAAAATATTGGCACACGTTATTCTAAAAGCAGAAACACAGGGAGAGAATGAGATGCATGAAACTGTGGTGGGGCAGGCCCACGACCTACAGGCTCCCTGGCAGGCAGCAGCCAGAGAGGTGCCTGTGTGAAACAGGAGGTCACCCTCGCTCCCCGCAGCAAGGGACCCCGCAGAGCCCCGCCTGCCCCCGCAGAGCCCGGCCAGGCCCCTCAAAGCCCGGCAAACACAGCCCCAGGGCGAGCGGAGCCCTAGGTCCCGCCCTGGCGGCCTCGGGACGGCCGAGCCGCCTCCCCCCGCCTTCCCCTCAGGGCGCCCGGTCCCGCGGGAGCCGCGGTCCCGCCTGACAGCAGGGCGGCTCTCTCCCTCTCCCTCCCTCAAATCGATTAAAACAGTTCGGCACTAAGCGAAAACATTTATTTCTATGAAAGCGAGCGCCAGGTAAAATCTGGTTCTGGCGCTGAGGCAGAAATGGCGAAGGGCCCCGCCGCACTCCCCGCAGCGGCCCGCCGCTGCCATCTGCAGGGCGGCCCTGGCACGGCCGGGCCGGGCCGGGGAGAGGGGGACAGGCAGGGACAGGCAGGCACAGGGCTGGCGGAGACGGGCGATCAGGACAGGGCCCCGGCGGGCAGACAGCATGGGTGGGACGGTTGGAGGCTCTGGGAGCGGACCTGGGCCATGATGGAGCAGGCCGAGGCCGCGGTGGGGCTGGCTGTGGCCCTGACAGAGGGCTCCGGCCTTCTCATGGGATTGGAGGCATTTCTGTTCGTTTGAGTGGGGACAGCTCTGGGTGTCTTCTGTGCTGCAGAACATGAGTTGTAGAATAAAAGAGAATCAAATAGTTCCAGTTGGAAGGGAGCTACAATGACCAATGCTCCAACTGCAATGCCTTGTGGTAACAAGACAGGCCCAGTTAAACCCCAGTGCAATGGCAACTTCGTACTATGATGTTATTTTGATATTTGTGACTTATCTGACATTGTGTTGAACTCACTCCCACTCACCAGTGGGAAACCTGGGCACAAAGGGCATTATTCAGGACCAAAGGATAGGGAAATTGTTAAGATGGCCCCAGGTATGGGGGACCCTAACTAGAGACAGGACATTTTGGTGTAACTTTGGTCATGGATGCATTACTGCTCCCCCTCCCGTATGAACAGTAAAGCCTCTTACCTTTTGTGGTGTTGGAGGTACTTTGATGATCCTTTCCTATGATTAGTTACATTAATAGCTCTCTAATGTTGCTTAGCACCGATTTCTGCAGGTGATGTGATGGGGCAAGGGCATCTCTGAAGCTCAGACAGCAAAATTCTGTCAATTTGCAACCTAGTAACTAATCCTAGGTTAATGCAGAAAAATGAAGGGTAGATCAGCTTGTCTGTATTCACAGTGCAGCCGAACCCAGTCATCACAAATTGCAAAAAGAGCAATGCGTGATATTTTATCTTAGCGATGAGGTAACTTTCGGTGTCAGGCTCCTGAGAGATTTATAAGAGATACACAGAAATATTTCAAGAAACATACAGAAATATTTCAATACAGAAATAAAGAAAAAGTATCTCGTAGAAGTTAATAATAATTTGAAGTGTATATATGTATTATTTATTCCGCTGGAGCGGTAGCAAACAAAACTTACGTTTCTTCCGAGGGTGGACAACCAATGGGTCAGGTTCAGCACAATAGCTGGGTTTTAGGCAAAGATCTGCACAGCTTTGGTGCCTTGGCTTTGCTATTGTAAACTGTCTGCTTAGCTTCATTTCAAAACACTGGGGTTTGAAATCAATCATAGTTTTCTTTTGGTTGATACTTGTTTGCTCTACTTCTCAGCTTTTAATACTTCACGGCACTGACTCAGAAGTCTGTGCCAAGAACTGCATCACATTGATATGAACAAAACTCTTGCAAATTCAAGCTGGCCCTCAAAATCCATTAGTGCCCTAGGAAATTCGGGAGTTGGAACCGTCGCAATAGAAAGGTATAGATTTGGTTTACATATGTTGACATGAGGATCTCAGTTGCACCCGTTATGAGAGTAACCGCACTTGGTGATGAGTGAGTGGGTTCTCCAAGGGGGAATGGAAAAATCAGAAATGGACCCTGTGTGGGAGCAATACGCTAAGGTGCTGACAGCTTAATGAATAACTTGACTGTTATGACAGTAGGACACCTTGCAGTTCCAAGAGCAAATATTTGAAATCATATGCAATGCAGGAAATGTATATATGTATGTAGAGAATACATGGCTTACCCGTATCACTAACAGATGGTCTATGTTTTCACTTCAGAGGTTTTCTTCTGCACAATCATAAGTTACTGGGGGTGAGAGTGAATCCATAGCTTGCAACTGATGACATAAAATGGAACAGTGTATTAAAGTCCCCTTTTTATGGTGGCCATATGGCTCAGAGGTTTTGGTAACAGCTAATTAAGATATTTGCCTGTAGGCCCCCCCTATAAACTTCTTCTACTGCTGCTCCAAAAGCTCTAGTCAGCCTATATGGTATAAAAAAAAGGGTGATTAGGGGGTGGTTCTTTAAGGATATAGTTACATTAAAAATAATAATAAAAACCCATTCTAGTATTCTATGTTGTCATTTGCGTTCTCCTAATGCTTCAGTGGCCTGTGGAGACAAAACCTACCTCTTGTCTAAGTGATTTGCCTAAAGCAAGTTCTAGGGGGTGCACATTAAAGAGGGGAGCATGTGAGGATCCGGAAATACCAGTTTCTGCCATTCATCAGTTTTGGGGACCGGAGGACTCCCTCTTCCAAGTTTACTCATCTTGAGCCTTTCTTACCCTGTCGTTCCCTGACACAAGTAAAGACAGTTGCTGCTTGTAAACATGATCCTGAAGGAATTTAGTACTGATGCAATTTAAGTGAATCAGTTCTGGCAATAGATTTTCATGATTGAGTGAAATTCAGAAAAAATTTATACTCATTACTAATAAAGAGAATTAGTGCGTGCAGTTTTCTTAAAGCAAGCCGATCTTTCCATGCTCACTCCTGGTTTAGCTTTAATTTTCTGATTGTTACACGTCTCACAGTTCATCTTCTGGGACTCAACTTTCCAATCCCATGTACAGCGTTTGGTAGGGCTCGGTCCTTGGGGAAAGAACAGTCCAACACAAGCATTTCATGTGAGCCTGGCAAGGTAATTGTCTCCTGCAGCTGTCAGGACTAATCACTCAATGGAAACCAGGCCCCAGCATTTGTGGTAGCCTGAGGGCAAGCAAAATATCAATTGGGCTACAAATCAAGAGTGCAGCATCCTCTTGCACCATGAATCAGTTAAATGAGACAAGCAATTCAAGTGCTAAGTCAACATGGTCTGTATAAACAGGAGTTTGGAAACTGTATTTTAGTGATTTGCTTCACCTTATTTTTAAAAGGCAGCTGAAAAAGAGAGAGAACATGAATAAACTGCTTGCGTTGGACAAACTGATTTGGATTAAAATAAACACAGGCATGACGTCTTCACAGAAATTACAGCTCAATATATAATCTATTTTGCTTGGAAAAAGTTATCATTTAAAAAAAAAAAAAACCAAAAAAACCCTCTGTGCTTCGTTCTCGTTCGTTTAATTGCAGACCCAAAGCAGATGTATAATATATTAATGTCACTTGAAATCTGTTCCCATTCATCTCCAAGCCAATGTTGGGCATCCTCTGCACTTGTGATTTGCAGATTGATTTGCAGACCAAAGAAACTGGGATAAGCTTTGCAAAGAAGAACCTTCTAAGTAGGAAAATCCTTATGACAATAAGCTGACAGCTGAAACTTGGCAATTTTGCTTGGTTTTTTCCCTTCAGTCCAAAGTTACACTTAAGGATGTGAATCCAAACCAGAAGAAAGTTGCAACATAAATCCTGGGAATGACTAAGGGCAGAACAGCGATGACTAGGGGATTGTTGTTTCATACAAAGGCAGCAGTGAAGAATTCCCAGCAACTTCAATGGACTTCAGGGGTCATAAAAAGAATCAAAGACAAGGCAAAATGGGCAGTATCAAAATCAGCTGCAGCAATCTCCCCTCTGAGTACGAGTGTCTCCTAAGTGGTGGTTACACATGCCCTCATTCAGACACATCCCAAGAATCCAGATGATTCTTGAGGCAGTGACGTTTCAGGAGGAAAGCATGGGACATGGTAGAGGAATCCTTTTCAGTCCAGCATAGACAGCCATGGCTGAGTAGAATTACAATTCTGAACACAGAAATGGAGGGAAAAGTCCTAAATTGGGAAGAAAAAAGCCACCAAACAACAAAAACCCACCAACAGGCCAAAAATGACGTTCTAAGTGGCTTTCTGTTTAGACTAGGACACCACTGAGCTGGGGATGGAGTACAACGGTGGGCTGATAAGGGGCAGCTCATGCCCAAGTCTCCTCCCACAATCTCCATCTGAACCAAATCATTCACGTCTACCGTCTGTCTGGCATCACTGATTTTCTTTCAAGGTAAATACTTTCCTTCACTAACGGGTCCAGTAATGGGAACCCTGCCCATTTGCACCATCTAAAGTAGGTGATACCCATGTGTTTCTATAATGTACATTTGTAGCACACATCAGTACTCCAAAGGCATTCTCCTCTCACTTACCCTGCTTCTGCACTGATGTAACTCCAATGCCCCTGCTGATCCTTTTTTACACTAAGGGGAGAATAAGAGTCTTAGTGTTTCTAAATATGACGCTACCAACATATTACAGACCCTTGATTTAAGTGCGAGCTGTGGAGAGCACCGCCTTGGACACCAGTTCTGACTCATCAGATGTGGATTTAAATGATCATAACATCCACATCTCATTTGCAACCAAAGATGGAAGAGAGTTCAAGATGATGGAATAAATCCATGGGGTTTGGGAGAGCAAGAGGATTGTACTACTCAAGATGCAGAACAGGCTCGTAGTTGAGTGTTGGTCTAAACATAATAAATTCTGTTTTCAACAGAAATAAAAGAAAATGAAAATATTGTGGAATAGAAATGAATAAAGATATTGAGTAATGTCACCTTGGAATTGAATTCATTTAAGAGTATAGGGAGGCTTTGTACCTGACATTTTGTTGTCAGGGTGCCTAGAGCTCACTAAAAAAAAAAAAAAGCTTTTAATATGCGCTTTTATGGAAAAAAAAAAAGTCATGCTTTTCAGTGGAATTAAATAAAGCAAGTTTTCTATTTTTTTTCCTTTCATTTCTCTGGCCTTTGCAGGGAGACAGTCAAATTTATCAGAACTTGTAAGTGTCTAAAAGGCTGATATTTCACTTGCAGAAGCAAGGATTTTATATGGAAGAGAGCATTCTGCTGGTGTTTCCTATGAGATGTCCTTGCACTCACTTCCCCTAGAAAATATATGGCACAATGTCAATGCGTGTGCTCTGTATCATCCACGCGAGCAGAAATCCTCTATGAAGATCATCTCTCAGGTCTTGAAAATGCAAAACCGCTGCAAGTACCTCAGCCTCCGCTGTCACAGAATGGGATAGAAGAAGATGTCAAGCAAACATCATCTTTATCAGAAGGGAGGGGAACGATGAGGTTATTGCTTGCGACTTGCCCAAAGTTCTGGGAAGGGGTAAGGCTCGTTAGAGCCGGATATCTGCGCCGCCTTCCCTCTCCCCCCACCGCCACTTGATTCTAGACATGAAGAACAGACAAAAACTTATCATTGCCAGTGTCTTTAAAGATGCCCACACATGTTCCCCGCAGACCAGGGAGAGGGGGAAAAAAGTCCATTTTGTCTGGACAGGTATCAGTTTTAAGCTTGTCTTATCTCCACACACCCACCAACCGGCCCATGTGGGAGCAGGACTATCGCTGTGCAGCGCGCAGCATGAACTCCAGCTCTCCCTTCTGAGAACTGATAAGAAGGGATGCATGAATTGCCCTTTTCAGCCAAGCTCACGGTGTGCAGCCAATCTTTATCTCCAGTCTTAAGGAAGGAAAAGCAGAAACCAGCTAAAAGCCTTTCTTTCCCCTATTCTCTGATATTCTATAAGTCACATTGGGAGATTAATATTGCAACCCGTCCCTCCTCCTCCCCCTACCCCTAAAAATCCCTGTTGCGAATCAGCAGGCTGATAAACTTCAAAATAAAAACAGATGTGGCAGGAAGAATGATTTATGGACTCCCTCACACACTTCGGTTTCTACATAATGCCAAGGGTTTGGGCTTTTTTATTTTATTTTATTGTCCACCTAGTAGTCAATCAGCTTCTGCTTCCAAATTTGGACAGGAAGGGAGGTGGGAACAATACCCAGACCTAAAGACACCATCATGAGAAGAAGAGTGAAGCACTATTGCAGTGTGATGGAAACTGCCAGAGACCTAAACTGGTGGCTGCAGTTCACAGATGCAAAAGAGAAAGGAAAAATGTTATGTGGAAGGGAAGGAGGAGAGAGGAAACCCCAAATTTCCTCCCATCCCCCAGTGGAAAGTCAATAAAAGAAAAAAAATGCAATAAGTAAATGCCTTATTGGACATTAAGCAGAAGGTGAATGGAACCAGGACAAGTGGAAATGAGGCTGATAAATATTGCAGTGAAAAAAAAACCCACCGAAATTAAAGATGTGAAGGGAAGATAAGCAATGCTTAAGTGTCACTGTCACTTAATGCTTAAGTGTCACTTAAGATCCTGTCACTCCAGGATCTTCCAGCTGTTCCCAGTCAGAGGTGAAGGAGGGCAGATGAAGATGTATCTAAAGGCGTGGATTTGGAGAACTTGGGGCACAAACTGATGGCAGGGAATTGTGTTTCGGTGGCATAAGATTCATCTCTACAGCATTTTTCGTTATTATGAGCAATTGGCAGTCTTGGGATACTTGAAGTTTTGAAAACTTAGTTTCATATGCCTTAAATGGGAGCTGATAATACTAATTACTGGTATTTTATCATTAAAATCTCTGTTGAATAACTAAGTCTGGAAAAGAGGACGTGCAAATTGCCTTACTGCTGCATTGCTGCGCTCAGGGCCTTGGTAACAGAGAGAAACCTGTTGAATTAATTTTTAGTTTAATTTCATTTCATATTAAACATCCCCAAAGAGACGTGGAAATGCCCCTGACAGTGTATAGGTAAATCACCAATAAACTATATGTACAAAAATAGACTTTGCTGGACAACATCCAGCAGGGGAGGTGCTTGAACTTGAAGCCGTTGCTTGGCGTTAGCTGCCGGTATCTGAGTGCTGGTTCCGATCACTTACTATCTGGATTGCTTTGCTGGCTTTCTAGCGTTTCATGCCTGTTTTCACTCAAGTGTTTATTTCTATAAACAGACCTAACCTTAGAAAACAATATAATGACATCCTTCCTGGGGGAGGAGGGGGAGAGAAGTTTCCTCAAATTACTCAGGAGGGTTTCCGCTGGCTTTTTATTTTCAATAATCCAAGAGGTAAATGGCCGCTTTTGAACTCTGCCCTCTGCCCTTTTTATTTTGCAACTTGGGCAAAGATCAAGCCCAGAGTCAAAAGTGTCAGCAAAAATGGCTGTGATATGCGTGTGCTTTCCTTTATGAAAGTCTTCATGATTATGTTTACAGAATTCATTATAAACTCAGAGTCCAGATTAAAAGCAAATGTCTAAGTGTCCTGTGGGGAATTGCAGAGTTGAGGATGCAGCTTCTAAGAGATGCGTGGGATCGGTAGGGGGTTATGAGCTTTACCAGGGAAAAGGGAGCAGAGTTATGATAAAGGTGAAATGTGGGCATGGGGGTCACCAAGAGGGCTAGAGGCAGAGATGGGGAAGAAACAAACAAACAAAAAAATATCCGAAAGACAAACTACTTTCCCACATCAAAACCAATACAGGACGCGTGTGTTCAGAGTGCGTACACAGTCCTAGCGATATCCGATCACGGCAGAATCCCCAGTGAAGAAAAAAAGATCTACCCAGATATAACATAGAAACAGTCCAAGACAGAGATTTTACCAGACCATGCTGAAAACAGAGCTCTATCAAAATCTGAACTGCGGGGCTCCTTCTCATCATGTGAACAAGGCATTTAATAGCGTGAGGTGCAGAGAAAGGCCACGTACACGAGGTCAAGGCAACTCTATCCCTATCTATTCACTGTTCATACGGCTCCTTCCCCAAGCACCGGGTGAATGTTGGCATCCCATCTTCTGTTACTGCTCCAGGGCCTCAGTGCTACGGACCCGAGGGACAATAAAGCCCTCGGCTGAAGTAGCTGCTGTAACAGTGACATGTCCTTTTAGATTATCGAGTGGCATTTTTCATTTTGAAGAAGGATCTGGGAACATGGGAGAGGCAAATGGACTAAATAGGTCCCTTTTCTTCTGGAAGAGCTTCATGGTAATTGCTGCTGACAGGACTCCTCTGTAGCAGTGGGGTCTCAGGAAGAACTGGAAACCATCTTAGAGCTGATTAACGGGAGGTGTTATCCCTGACCCCTGTCACGGAGAGACCCTCTCTATGGCCAGCATCAATGATAGGGAAGCAGTGGATATGAGTTGATTTGGGATAGGATTGGGAGGAGATGGATGGAAAGTAAATTGCTTTAAGTTAGTTCCTGAAATGACTCTAGATAACTTGTTTGCTTTTTTTGTTATAACTATTTTGAGGCTGTCGGTGTGACTGTTCAGAGAATCATTCGTGACCGGGCTTGAGCTGGAGCTGTGGGTGGGGAAGGTGGGGCTGGCCCCAGTGCTGGGAATCCTCCAGCAAAAAGGCTGCTTTGGGTATCCCAGCCTTCTCCACACAGAGACAAATGAGCCTGACACAGGGATCCTCCTGAATAATCTCTTGGAATAGCCTTAATTACTAACATGTCTAAGAATAAAACAAAAACAATGCTGCCCTACAGTGTGTTCCCATTCTTCTACACCCTGACTTGTAGGCACTGTTAACTGGGGTGGAACTGAAATACCATCTTGCAACAGATGATGTGGATTTTTAAGTTGTACTAAAAGCCTATTCCCGTTCTGTACAATTTAGCGCCTGTAGCACAGGCTGCACAGCTTTAAACAGATTTGATTTCATTTAAGTAAAATGGGCAACTGTATAGCCCCCAGAGTCTCTTTAATGGGTCACTCATCCATCAGGGCAGTGGGCAACGGGCTGCTTGTCCTTTGTGGATTGTTTGTGCTCTTACAGCACAGCATCCCTCTGGATCTCCCCAGAGCTGCTTGGAAATGGCCAGCATTTACCAAGAATATATTCAGATTTCACTTTATCCTGGCTGTCAAACTTTGTGTATTTTTCCAACGTCAAACAGATTTTAAGATGGAGGAAGGAGATAATACGATGATAAAGACTTGACCAATGTAAAGGTGGCTTTTAAGACATTATATACAACACAGAACAATTTACTTTTCCCAAAAAATTTCAGCTGAGAGGTAATGGAACATATATACATAGAGTGGGGCAGGAGCAGACTTTCTTAAAGAAAATAGATGTGTGCATGTCTTCACTCTTGCGTACATATGCACATGCATGCACTCAATAAACCATGTGCTGCTGGAGGGTTTTTTTGTCTCTGAGGCATATTTTTAACTTTTTTTTCTATCAGCTTGTAAAACATGATTTTTATTCTTCCTTTAATGGCCTGGGCTAATTACTCACAATGACCTTTGACCTTCAAGTGCCTTCATTTATGGTAGCGCATTCCTTTCAACAGAAACATATTGGCTGGGTTTTACAGGGTGCTGATGTTTGGCCTGGCAGCCCGAGCCTCAGCGGTCCTACCACCACCTAGAGCTCAGCCTGGCTTGGGGGATCGATAGCATCATCCTTCCATAGGCCAAGTTTCTGTGGAAGTTCCACCAGAGCAGAAATACCAAGATTTGCTAAGATTCTGCCGGTGGAATTGATCTCCAGCAAAATCGTGTGAATGGAGAATGGAAATGTAAATGGAAAATGTTGGAAAAATGTGAAGGCATGTGGAAATACCTTAGTGAAATCAGGGAATGCAGCAATTTTTAACTGTACTGGTAGAGAGCTGTCCTGGTCACTTCTCAGGGGATCTGAGCACTGTAGAGATGGCTTGGTTAGTTCTGCTACATAATACACCTCCAGCAGCTCTTGGTGAGGTGGCACTACAATATTTCCACTACTTAACATGCCACAGGGAAGACTGAGTCCTCACCTCTTCCAAGAACAGAATTCTATCTTCAGGATTTAAGAGTAAAATTCAGGTAGCAAAAAAATCCAGGTATATCACAACAGTAATTCCAAAACTGTCGTGAGAATTCAGCAAGAATACTCTGTTGGAAACATCACAAAAAAAATTCTGCCAAATACATGGAAGTTACAGAAAATAAAATATCCAAGATCCTGGCTATCTATTACCAACATGGGCAGGATCCCATGCAAATGGTGTCTGATGGTCTGCATGTCTGATGGTTGGGGAAATTGGTCAGGTTGTAAAAGATGTCTTCCATATTAACCTTTCCCTGATCTTTGACAAATTGCTTAAAATTTGAACCTGGAAGTTGCTGAACCTTCTGACCTAAGTTCAGAAAAATCATGAAAGCCCAATATTAACATAAAATTTAAGAGCAACCCTAGCTCTGTTCTGAAAGACGCTTCAGCACGTGGCTGAACTCTTGAATAGGGAGGGGGAGCTGGAAGGGATTTTCTGTCCCAGCTTTTTATGTTAAAGAACTTTTTTTTTGTGCTGAGGATCAGTAACATTAAATACATTAAAACTACTCAAATGCTATTGCAATGATAGGGCTACCTAGTTACATAGAATATATGTGGGTATTTTGCAGTGCAAAAAAGAGAAATAGCTTTTTGTCAATCACAGTTTACCTAAAATAGCAAAGTGAACAATAAAACCAATGTATGGTAGGAGATGCACTCTGTTGAGGTCGATTGCTAGAGAAGGAAGAGGAAGAGTCATGCAGAAAATTAATGTTTCTGTAGGTGTTTTGCAGTAGTTACATAGTTTTCATGATAAGCCTTTAAGCTTTTGGGTTATTTTTCTTGGGTCTTTTAGATTCTTTTTTCTTCCTCAGCCTCCTCTGCATTAATACAGACTCTCAGAGAAAGACCATTTACTTGCTCTGTTGTCAACGCATCTGGACGTCTTGTCAAAACAATATAATTTTACTTTGTAACTTTTTGACACTGGTATTTATTGCACCTGTCTTTAGTCATGATTTATGACTTGTCTGGTGAGTATTACTCTACAGCTCCAAGTTTACAATACCAGATAAGTGAAGCATTTGAAGTCCCGAATGGACTACAGATTTATAGATGTATATTTCTCTCCCCTCCTCCAAAAAGGGAAATTAAGATGAGCATTTTCTCCCATTTTTCTGGGTGGTAGAAATCAAGATAACCAAAAGTTCTTTGGAAAGGAAAAAAAAAAATGAATAATGGTATTTGCCACTGTCTATTAGGGGGAATACTGCCAAATTATCTTTGTTAGGGGAGTGCTTTGTGGTCAGAGTAGGGATTTGTTTTAATTAATCGGTAGCTGACTGTCTGTACAGCATTTTGACACCCAGAATTATGTCAGTGATGGGGACATTGGCATCATGCAAGTTGTAGCATTCGGAAGTATCCTTCAGTTTGACACTCAGAATTCCTCGGTTTGTAACACGTTTTCTAGGATAATACTATCTCCTGCTTAAGAGTGAAACATTAAGGCCAAATATGTAAAATGTAAACTTTTCCTACCTGAGTAACCTCACTGAACACCATGGGTTTGTTCACACGCATAATGTCAACCGTGTCTGTGGAGAGCTGTTGTAGAATCCGAGTCTAAATATTTGATAAAAGCAACAATCTTACATTGTAAACCCCCCAACTTTTCTTTTCTTCTTTTGTTTTAAAAAACCTAAATTTGGGGCCTGAATCAACTTGACAGTATCCCTTAAATATATAGTATGCTTGAAAGGTATTTATTATTCTACTGCTGTTAAAGCGGGTCTTTCAAATTTGCCAGACTTTAAAACAAATCTGGGCTTCCTTCCTAGTCAGGGTTCTTTTCAAATCTGATCCTCAATTGCAGATGTAACCCAAGACTGTTGACACGGTTTGGTTGGTGTAATGTAAGTATCCTCCCCGTCTATCTCTCATCTGAGCCAAAGCAACATGTGAATGTGTGAATGTCGGATAAAATTGTTTTGTAAACATATGGCAGCTTTAATTTGTCAAAATTTCATTAGATTAGGTACTTGACAGGGTTTGCTATTGTAATCCCCTAGGGATATATTTATCAGTCAGATTCCCTGTGCTGATCCTTTGATAGAATTGGGTGGAAATCAGGGACTGGAAGCTCTGGGGAGTTCTAGAAGGAAAATCTGCGATTTCTTTCCTAAGTATTTTTCAGTCTTCAAGGAAAAAAACAAAAAAAAAGACCCTGTTCATGAAGGATACATGGTAAACAACTGTAAGAGAAAAGAAAACTGTCGTCGACCAGGCTGTTGTCTCAAATACAGCTAGTGACTTCCCGTAACAAAGCGACACGGGAGCTGGTATCTGGAGGCAGCAGGAGTTGCCTCTCCTGCCCCAAACTCTGCACATTCTGGAAGGCTTTGATGAACTGCCAATGAAAATATTGGGCAGGCATCAACTCTGCGGTTGCTACGGAGATCTAGTAAGCCAGGGCAGTGGGAGCACAGATTTCCATCAACAGGACTTTAACAAAAGCCCTGATTCAGTGGCAGGCTCTTAGGTTAGATGCTTCTGGGCTTTAGCAGGGTGCGCAGAAAAGGGTAAATTTACTACTGAGTAACTGCAAATCGTGATTCCTTCAGGGAAGAACGTACAGCCCTACTTTTCTCTCTGATTCAAGACTGACCTTTGTAATTCTTCCTTGCCCTTTAAAATGAGAAATAATGGGACTGGCTCTCTAACAGTCAAATGTAATTCATTGCCATTTGGAGATATCTGTGTTATAGACTCTGAGGCCGTAGGATCATGCCATCCATTTTGATACACGTTCTCATCTCGCAGAAATTACTACTTGCTGCTTTGAAAAGGCAGCAGAAATACCTCACGTTGTTGTGACAGTCTCAGAGGGCCTAAACCCTCTCTGTACATAAAATTGATTAAAATTATATTTGTCACTATAATGTATTTTTATCATCGGAGAGCCTGTTGGCAATTTGTGCTTGAAAGTGCTGAAATAAAGATCTTGACAGAGTAGATAGCAGACCAAAATAGCGAAGTAAGATATTTCCAAGATCTCCTCATTCCAGCTGTTGTACACAGAATTGTGCATGGACTCATGTTACAATTCTAATGCTCATGCATTGAATGCTCTTTCAGATTTTTTCAGTAACAAATAGCAAGTTTTTTGGATAATTTAATGTGTATAAGCTGATGGGAATTTGTGCTTGCAAGTCAGAAGTAGCTGCTTTTATGTTTAAAAACAGAACTTGGGAATTTTGTGTCTGAACTTTCCTTAAAAGCGATGCACATAGGACTGTTGCATTTAGAAAGAAAAACTAACATTTTATTATCATATGAAGCCCTTAAGGCAGCATGAAAATAATGCTAAAATAAGAAACTTGATTGTTTACAGATTTCCATCTAACTAGAAATATATTTTCAGCCACTTAGAGCAATTAAATTATACATCTTGATAAACAAGCACAAATTAAGTGAAATTTTATACAAAGTTTAAATGAAACACAGATCTTTTAAAGACCATCTTAGGAGAACTGGTGAAACACCAAACACTAGCGATTTCTTATATTCTAAAAATGAAAGTGCTGGCATTCTCTCCCAGAAGTCACAAAGGGATTGGTTTCCAGGGTCAGTTACAGCAAAGAAGAGACAAAAATACTCAATCTCTGTTCACTGTTATTGGACTGAACAGTTAGGTGGTAGGACACATCATCTCTGACCTTGAGGAAGGAAGAGCAATCAGAGGAAACCATCATTTTAAACACGTGTCCGGAGGGTACCAACAACTAACAGTTGAAGGGGACACCAGGCTTCGTGCTTCAGTCCTCAGTAGAGCTTCCAGCAGAATTGAGACTGTGACCTGCTGCATGGACAAGTTATTCCACAGTTCTACACCCTGTGGAAGTCCTTAATCCTCCCTTGAAGCAACTGCCAATGGATAGTGTCAGTCAGAAACTCTGGCAGATAAGCTTTGGCTCCAGCTTCCCATGTTCTTTCACATTATCGCTGAGACGGGGAAAGAATTTCAAGCCAGAATGCTCACTGCATTTAAATTATATGGAATTTTGCTGTTATCCTCAGTGTGACTGGACTTGATCCAATGTATGAGGCCTGATGGAGTATTCCCTGGAATTAAACCAGAGCATCCAGGACACTGTCTGGAATCGGCAGTTACTTCTGTATGTATCTGATGTGTCTGAAACACACTTAGTGGGCTAAGCTGGCTAAATACAACCTTTTTAAGGACTGGGGACATCAGGATGAAATCTGTAAGGGAGAACATCACGCAAGACCAAGACACTTTGTCTCTGGTTTCTTGAGGATCTGGCTCTAGACAAGTTATGGTTCCATTACCACCACCATCTTACCGGTAGGATAAATTATGTAAACACACAGCACTTCCATTTATTCTCTAGATAATGAGCACAAGTGAATTCTTTTCGTAGAAACTGGGAGAAAATCACGTTGCTCCTCATGCTTAACCAACTCAACCAGCGAGTTGCCAAGCCCGTGACATCATCACTGGCAACATACAGACTTCAGATTAGAAGTAGCCTGATGACATCACCCTTCCAGTTTCTATCTAACAGATGGTTTCTGTATATTGTGTAATTTTAGATCATTATTCATGGTTTTGGTCAGTATAATTCAGGAAGTGAAAAAACTGCCAAGAAAAATTGACCTGGAACTAGTTCAAAGAGACTAAATTATTTTATTGATTATACTCCTTAGCTTTCATTTTCCAGCACAGCCATCATGAATCATCGATACACAATAATATCTGAGTAATTTCTGTGCAGGCTGAATTAAGTACTCCGAAACAAGGTAAGCTTTGAAGGATTAGGCCTTCAAGCTGTTTGAAAACAAGATAGCTAAGAAGATTTGCTGGGCAGTCCTGAAAGGGGGCCAGAAGCTATTTACTGAGGCAAGTGGTTTGTTTGAACTGGATTTTTATTTATTTTCGTATTATACTTGTTGACTTCATATCCGCCTTCAACTCAGCTCAAAGGCTTGGGAGAGGCATGTTTTTCACCAACGTGAACATGGGCCAGAGAGGAAGGACCTTCTGAGAGGCCTCACCAGGCGCAGCCCCAGCGCTGAGATAAAGCACCACAAGCCTGATGGAGGAAGGGAAAAAATACAGAGGGAAGGGGCTGAGAAAAGCTGGGGAGTCTTTTTATTGCAAAGGTTTACAAGAGAGTGCAGCCATGCAGAAGCCTTCATGTAAGAAACACGCAGAGGGCAGTGATGAGTGAAACCCTGCATCATTTCTCTAGTATAAATACATCTGTCGGATGGTTGTACGGCACTGAGCGCACAGCTTTGCCATTGGAGCAAGTTTCCTTCCTGACTGATCCACGCCAGATTCCAGGATTTACCCTGAAATCAGCAGTCTTTTCTCAAATCAGAAACAGGAGGGAAGAGAGAGCACTTTTCTCTCGAGATGCTCCAGCAACACGAACTTTCAGGTGACTTCTGTCTCTGAGACATGAGAATGGGTGTGGGGATACTGGAATGCAGTTTCCCTGTAGGGGTTCCCTAAAAGCATGCTTAGTAAATGTCTCAAACCCATATTGTCAGTGTTAAACAGTACTAAAGTTGAACAGGACGTAAGGATTTTAGGGTTTTAGGCAGGGAGAGGGATCAAGCCCAGATTGCAATGGAGCAACTGAAAGCAGCTCAGCCCCTTTCCAGTCACTAGTAAGAGCACATCAAATCATGAGCAAATACCTCCCAGCTTTGCAGAAGGTGTAGGTGAAGAAAATATTAAAATCTTGGCAGTGGTTTCCTATTATTGGTGTGCTGTTCTCCAGTTAACTGTGTCTCTGAAAGTCTCATGTGCAGGAGCACTCCAGAATTTACAGAAACCAAATGAGCCTGAAAATGGTCCAACAGCACCAGCAGCCTCCAGATGCCCCCACTGGACCGTACTGACCTGCCAGCCTGCCTGCGATGGCATGGCACAGCAGGAGGAAGGCACTTCTGAGACCTTCTCTTTCAGAACAACAGTAAAATAAGAGACTTTCTGAGGGTAGCCTGGTCCTTCCCAGTCACTCTGTGGGCTGACGTGGTTCTCTGGCAGAGCTTCCACCAAATCCCCTGGTGGCTGGATCTTGTAGAGGGGGCAAAAAAAAAACCACTGAAAGAAACTATCTGAGTTCATGTTTTGGACCTTGTTCCCCATCATAAATGATACCTGAATGTTGTACCTCTATCAGCTCTGAGGTCCTTTGAAAAAGGAAAAAAGAATACAATAAATGCCAAGTTTGTCATTTAGTTCCCTTGTATTTTCCTTTCCATAGGGACAGAATGCACTGTTGCACTGCAAACAAAGCACTTTAATTGGCCTGTTTTCAAAATGAAGTATTTTAAATCCTCACTATCAGTAGTGAAGCTCTTCTATAAACTGGTTGTATTCTTGCCTTAGATTTTTATGAACACCAACAAAATGCCTTACTCTGGCCCAGTATCTATAACTTTTACAATAACTAGGGTTTTCATCTGTTGTCTCTGGTGACATCACTTCAGCATTTGTTCCCCAGGAAAAGAATCTTCACTTTTATGAGAATTTAACCTGGAAGTACCACATTGAAGAAAACCAGCAAAAACAGGCTATCAGCCTTTCAGTTCTTTGCTGCACATCAGAAGAAAGTGCAACCAGCTTCTCTACAGGCATTTTTCCTCTTTTCCTGTTATGCTTAAATAAAAGAGCACTAAGATTTAATTATGTAAAATGCTTTGAGCCCAGGCTCAGCAGGCATTCGGCTTTAAGACAATCACTATTCTGAGATATTTCTGTACAGAAAACCCACTTGTGGAAAGATGCACAATTATAAATTTAACCATGGTAAGCCCCACGTATTACAGTACATGTTAACATCACCATGATTTTCAGAATAAAGTTCTAGGGATTGTTAGATACTGTTTTACTAAATGCCCCCTTACCAAAATACCCTGGTTTGCCAAGTCTAAATATTTAGGGAAGACATTGTAGTTTAATTAAAATCTTTATAAGGAAAAAATTTTGGCATTCCCTTTCCAGTCACTCAGAAATAAAATATGGCATTTAAAACCTGTCTTTCCATCCCAAAACATATGGTTTGACACCATTCTGTTTTGTGAGAATATTTCACAAGTTTGGATTTTGTTCTAATGTAAAATTAAAACAAATTTTAAAGCCTCAAGGTTGACTGCAAAGTGGGAAGTGTTGTTCAAATGCCAAATTTAACACCTAGTTTTTGTTACTTGAGTTTCAGGTGCTGAGGTTGCAAAAGCTTGGGGAAACTCATTTTTAGAGGATTTTTGAAATTTGAGCCTCTCTTCTGTTCCTAATGCAGACACCCTGTATTTGGCACACTGCAAATGACTTGTCACCATTTATCCAGTGTCTGGTGTCACCCGCACAACCTGGTTTTGGGGGGAAACATGCCTATGCTGTACTGGGATTACAATGGGAAGGGTGCATGGAGCATTTTTTCAGGCAGAGTGAAAGATTCTGCAATATCTGCACAGAGAATATTATTCTTGACTGTAAGATGAGCATGTCTTTCTCCAAAGCAAATACCGACTTAACTATCACTCTTATTTATTCCTTCATTTTCTGCTTGTTTACCAACATGGAAGCCTACTCGTAAGACAATTTTATGGTAGCTATATTATACTTTATCTGTCTTTCCAAGCTGATAACAACCTTTTCCTAAAACTGCTTCAGCAGAGATTCTTGGCCATGATAAACTGCTCTGCATGCTCATTTCCAACTAACAGCACCTAAAACCTGAATGAAAAGTCAAAATATTTTTATTTTCCTTTTTAAAAAGTCAGAACATTCCAGAAAGCCCAATCATGAAGCTCTATTGTGTCAACAATGATAAAATGATTAAAAATGACCTGTCTTAACCTGAGAGAAAGTTAAACTATGAAATCTAACTTAATCTTTGGATGATTTTATTGTCAAAATTTTCATGAAGACTAATTGTAATAGACATAAATACATTCTGAGAAGATACTCCCTCTCTCTGTATATATCCAATAGGAGAGATATTGTAAGGTTTTTCTCTAAAATTATGATTTTTTTAATTAAGAGTTAGTATTTGTTACTGAGAACCATTTTAGCTTTCTGGTTATTTGTGGATTTTGTTTGCAAACTGTTGCCAAGTATGAAAAAATCCTTTCCTCCTTCCTGATTTCAATAGCCAAACGAAAATCAGTGTGGTGATCAAGATGTAATTCTGTTTTCTTTCAAAGCTCATGCATTAAGTACTTTCCTCAAGTATTTCCAGACTAGATAGCATCCCTTGCTGAACATCCTACTTAAGGAAGAGGGAGAAAAAAAAAAAACACTGACATTTTCCTTATCAGTTGTGTGAGGATCAGTTCAGGATTTTTGCAGTATTTAACACACCACATGGAGGAGACAGCATGGATTTGGAGGAGGATGTCTACAGATAAGAAATTTCCCTTGACTGTCTTTGCCAAACCACGTAATATGCTGATGACTATTTGCTTTATCCTGTTTCAATATGTTTTGTCTTAATTTTCATGCTCTTCCATGCTTGAAAAAGTGGAGAGAGAGTATTATATACACTTTTTATGTCCACATATTTGCTGTTACCTAAGAAATCTGGTGAAATACTGGCCAGCTGGAAGGGGGGAGATGATGTTGCATAGTTCTCCAACAGTGACCCTTGAGGACTGGAACAGAGATGTATTAGTTATAGCCAGAAGGGAGCACTTTGTCTCCTAAATCCCTTGGAGTAAGTTGGTTTTTCTTGCCAGTCTGCGATTGATTGAGTCATCACAGGTCAGTGATGACTGTGGGTAAATATTTCCTTTGAAGACGTCAGGCTTTAAAAAACAGTACAATAAATTCCCGCATGTTGGGCTGAGTCAAATTAGCAGGACTTCAGCAGTCCCAGCTGGTGTGAAAGGAGTATTTGTGGGCCCTAAACTGACACCACCATTTGGGGATGTATGCACAGTACACCAGACTCATGTTGTTTTCAAATGTTCTTCGTCTCTTGAGGCATATGAAATTGTTTTGGGGTTATTTTGTTTTCCCCTGAGCTTTCTCTGTCCCCATCTATCCTCTCCCAGGGACTCCAGAGTCCATGCAAACAGTAGCTCAGTGTCTGAAAGATTTAAGATTCAGCTTCATCTGTCGTTCAGGACGGTCAATGGGGAAGCCACCAGTCTTCTACCTGGACTAAAACAGGTATCCAGGGAAGCAGAGATGGTATTTAAGCCTCCTCACAGATCTTCACCTTCAGCAGCATCTTGTGCCTAATGAAAGGATTAGGCTATAACCTGGCAACTGAACATGCAGAACGTTTTGTGCAGCATTGCCAGTGAAATCCTACTGAGTTCACTAGAAAATATTACAGTGCCCAGTGAAATGTAGAATCCATTAATGTTGACTGAGGAATTCTGTTCCTGTGAAGGGAGTTGCCAGTCATAGTTGGGGAAGTAGAAGATTTGGAAGATGATTCCTCATTTAATTTCTCTAAATTAACACCCAAATTCAATATCAAGGCTAGTTATAGAGTAAAAAAAAAAAAAAAAAAAAAAGTTGTTTTTCTACACCTATTTATTTTGCTTGTTAATGGATTAAAATAGTTCCCAGCTGTGCAAAGTTCTCATTATGTTCATTACTTATAATGCACCTCACAATGAGATGATTAATTCAGCACACTTGCAGGCCCTTCATTGAATGCTGTTGATTAAGCAATTATGTTAATCCACTTGTTTGTTTTCTCACTGCTCTGATGATGGTTGGGACCAATTTCTTTGCTGAATTATTCCATGAACATGCTAGAAGTTTTGCTAATATTTGCAAAGGCCAAATCCACCATTCATAAACAATGTGAAGGTGAAAATTGCAGACTGTTTGTCTCTAGTGTATTTTGGATTGCTAAGAAAAGTGCTGGGCTTTATTTTGATTCCTCCTGTTTTGGGCCAGCTCCTGAAGAGGAGTAACACATTTACTATGCCTGCTTTAACACTGAAGTAGTAATTTCAGGCCAAGTAGAGATTAATCCTTTCATTTCATTTGTGTTTTCTCGTAGTGATTGTACTCGGTAGTTGATTTGATCTTTTATTTCCATGAGACTGGTAACAAAATGGGTTTTAGAAGTGTTGTCCAGATGCATGTGCAAGTAACCAAAATATGCCATTCAGTCAGAAACCTGATGTTTGCAGGAGGAATATGACAACCTCTCAACGTCACCAGCACCATGAAAAAATGGACAATTAATCCCCTTACTTGTTTTGGGTTTAGTTTCTAATTTGATATAAAAGAGCAGATAATTAGAAAAGAGAAGGATATTCACCTACTTTTAGATGAAAGTATTTTTGTCAGTAACAAAAATGGAAAGGGAAATACTGTGGTAGGAGAACTATGTAATAACTTTTAACAGTCTTTGCTCAGCTTAGTTGGATGGGGCAGTGGTTCTTTAAGTATATTTGTCAGTTCCCTACAAAGACATGCGATGGAAATATTTTCAAGAAGCCAGAAACATCCTGCCCCGTTCAATGTACTCAGCTCTCTGGGTGTCCAAGGAACCACCGGCGATCATTTGTAATAGTTGTCGTTTACCGTTCCGCCAGCTCAGCCGGCCACGATGGCCAGCTCCAGTGGAGAGGAAAGGAAAGACGGATCCACGTTCTACCTCAATAGACTAAACAGCAGCCCCACAGCAGTGCCCAGCTTCAGGCTGGCTGAATCACTGGCGGATCTCATGAATAATAGACACATGAAAAATGCTAACAGACTTCCCACCCATCAGAGGAGCCAAAACCAAAATGCAAAACATTAACACAAGCCAAACCTGCACAGAACTAGCTATCCCCAAAGACCTCTGATAACTTTTGAGTTCCCTCTTTGGAAAAAATAGGATAAAGAAGCAGCAAGATTTGGTGATATCTCCCACAAGGCTTTCTATTTTTTGCCATTCTTTGCCTTAGTTTTTGTATTTAAATGTATATTCATAAGAGCTCCGCCGATATTTTCTGAATATAGACCATCAATGACCACAGCTTTTATTTTGGGAGGTCCATTTCCGTAGCAACAGCTCATAAAAGATACTAAATAAAGCTTAGATCTCTGCAGCTCCAGTTGATATATTATATATTGGTCACTGCAGTGTGCTGACGGCTTTCCTGCAATGTGGCCTGTGTCTTTTTTATTATGTACATTCTTGGTGAGTGTTGGAGAGATTGATCTCATTCTGGTATCCAGATTTTAAAACAGATGTGTGGGAAAAACGCTGCAGAGGGTGCAGGAAAGAGGTGCAAAAAAATCCGGAGACCTCGAGAAACACCCTTAGAGAGAGACCTGTTCAGGTTTGTCAAAGAGGACTGAAGTAGAATGATAATGTTGTAAAAATACCTTCACAAAAGGAAAGCAACAGTTGCTAAATAAGCTTGAATCCAACAGGGAAAGATTAGTGTGATTAGCAAAGGCAACTAGTGAGGAAGAAGTAAGTTCTCAAGTTCATCTTGTCTTCAGGTCAAGAGCAGATACCTTTCTAATAGTGATGTTCCAGCCAGACAGATACTGGTCTTGGTAGGAGGCTACAGGGTGAAATTTAATCTTCTCAATGTCAAACTACACAACCAGGTATTGCCTTCTACATTTAAATTACATTTGTCTATAAAGAAAGTGTCACTGAGACGGGGGAGTTAATTAAAAGCTATCCTTCCTTCCATATACATGTATTGAGAGGAAGCAGTCCTTTTCCCATAAACGTCATTTGGAATTAAAAAACAAAACCAAAACCAAATAAAAAATCCTGAAGGACAGTTGGCAGCCATAGGAAAACCTTGAACATTACTGTAATGAATAATTTTCTTTGTTCCTTCCAGTTCCTCCAGAAAACAGCATTATCTGCTCTTTTCTAGTAGCAACATAACTTAAAGGTAAATCACAGAACATAATCACTTCCCTGGTGGCCAGTACCTTGATTTCTTTCATCTTTCACTCCCAACCATGAGATGAGGATTCTGTAATTGTAATTACGCTGGGGTTTTTTTACAACTGCTTCAAGGTACTGAAGGCACCTAGTACTTTACAAGGCAGTTAAGTACAGTGTGGAATTTGCTCTTAATATTCATCCACATGTTTTATGAATTTCCATATTTGAGTTTAAGCCTGGATTTTAAAGCCAGACTTGTTTTAATTCATTTCTGTCTTAAACCCAATACCATTTTCTATGTTCTCTTATTTTGGGAAATCTGAGTTGACTTGCTTAGCAGAGGAGAAAAATGGATCAGAATTCTCTTTTCTCCCTAAAAACTGTGCTAAAATTGTGTAGCCAGCTGTTACTCTGAGACCAAACTCCCATCAAGCTCAGCAGAAGAATGAGCTTGCCATAACGTAACATTAGAAATCATGAAAATCCCAGTGGGCATAAGAAGGTGTTGAAGGGGGGTCAAGGAGCATGATAGACATGAAAAGGCTTTTTTGCAGCTGGTTCCTTTCTCCTATCGACTGTACAAAGGCCGGCGAGGGAGAGGGAGGGCGGTGGAGAAGTGGAGCTGGATTATGAAAGGGCCACGCTTTCCATCCATGTTCAGGAAACCGGGGAGACAAAAGGCACACAGCAGCAGCCACATGGCAAGGGGGCTTCAGAAAACAGCCTGCTTCCTCCGTTGTTTCCTCAGAAGCTCAAGATCCATCGCTTAGTTTGTTTTTCCACGGAAATAATTAAAGATGTGGATAAAAAAAAAAAATTAACAAAAGACTGACCCTTCCTTTTTTTTTTTTTTTTTTTTTTTTTCCTCCCCCTTCTATTTTCTGCCTGCCCACTTTAAGGGAAATCATTTTCATACCCCCCTTCCGCTCTCCGTACACAATGACAGCCCCGACGCTGGAGCAGAGATTGGTTTACATCCCGGTAGAAGGGAATACTTAAGGAAACCTTTGGCAGTATTATGGATGGAAGTGCAAGGAGATGGTTTTATCAGGAGGCTTCAAGGCTATTATTGTCCAAATAAACACTTGCTTTGCCAGACATGATCTACAGCTGCTGCACAGAGACCCTTGAATTTCATCTGAATTTCAATCTCCCTGGCCTTTTCTTGCCTTTCCAGCTTCCCTGTTTTCAGACCTGAATAGCCTACTGTACTGCATTACTTCATTTTTTCCATCTTAATGGGCTTCACCAGGCTCTGACTCCTGACTTCCTGCCTACGACCCTCGTCCCCACTTCATCTAGATTTAGGAAGCTTTAACACTTTTTCCCCCCCAGTTGCTGGGGGACAGGATGCGCCCCCAGACTTCGCTATGGGGATGCAGCGTTTCACTGCTGACCAGAACAGCGCTACTCGAGCCCCATGGAAGCTCCTCCCGTGCATTACAGACAAATTGCTTGAATAAATTAAGAAGCAGCTGAACCAAACTTTCCAAGAAAATTGTTAAATCCTTATCATTTTCCACTTTCCTATAGCCGTGCTTCTCTAGGCTCACAAACAGACCCAGAAGTGACAAAGCACAGGAGGAGGAGGAGGAGATGTTTCTGCAGCATTGCTACAGCATCAGTTAAAATACCTGGACTGAAACGTGGACAGTTTCACTAAGACCATTTCTGAGCACTTCCAAGGGCAGACCTCCAGGAGGAGAACAGCAGGAACAAGTCTTTCTAGCTGGATTTAGGCTTTTATTTTTTTTTTCTTAAAAAGAGTATTTCATCCATTTCTGCCCAACGCAGATGCTCTCAGTAAAACCTTGTCCCTGATTCTTACGCCCCCCTGCAAAGACAGGATATTTCATGTACAGGTTATTGCAGGTGGCATTTTGGCGTACAGCAAACAAGCCACGCTTCAAAGGAGAACTGGATTTTATCTGGTACTTTGATTTGTTCGTGTGCAGCTGAAGAACTAATAAACTGAGTTTTCGGTTCTTTTCATTTTCAGCTATTATCCTTTCTTCTGAATTTTGTGAAGGCAAATTTTGTATCCTCACTACCTGCCTGGACCGGCCGTGGTTTCCCATTGGGATGGAGACAGGGGCTTTGCGTGGGGATGGTACATAGAACCATCCTCAGCTGCTCAGCTCCTGGGTGACAGTGCGGCTCGGGGCTGCAGGAGACAGTCTGGTCTGAGCTCTCTGAGTGTGCAGGTTTTGTTTGTTTTTTATACCTGAAAAGCAAGACTTCATAAGTTTTGCCTTTCAAGCCTTAATCTTTTAGTTCCTCACTTTCCACCACCTACTCAAAAACTGAATGCAACATTTCTAAACCACTTCAACTTGATATACCCCATTTAGCTTGCTAAATCTGAAGGAGCCTTTCACAGTTCTCCTGGTGATGGGCACCAGCACTAAATGTAGCATGTGGGAGCCCCTTGCTTTGAATTTCCTTGGGGCGTAGACAAGGTTGTTCCTACACCTTGATGAAATGATGAGACAAGAAGGAACCTTGTCTAACTTAAGCCGGCTTTGGGTCTAGGCTTCAAAAGCTGCTGTCAGCCAGGAAGGGGGAGATGTTTAGACCATTAAAATTTTCTCCTTGATTGCTCTGGAAAAATAGAGAGGCTTCCTTTCATGCTAGCAAATGCAATATACATATGCAAAATAAATACAAGTTTAGTTTCTTTCTGCACTGCACTATACTACAAATAAACAGACCTGTCCTTCACAGACACCCCAGCAGGATTCCTCCAAATGTAGCACGACTTGCAGAACTGTAGGACAGTTGTTACAGTCCCTGATTATGTCGTCAGCACATCTCTATCTGTTTTCCCATGAAATTGAAGTAATTACTGGCTTAACGCATGCCTGTAATTGAACGACGACCAAACCGATATGATAATAAAACTGTCAGGATTTTTTATTTGCATGTCTGTTTCCATTAGAAAAAAAAAAACCAACATATTCCTGAGATTTAGCTATGTGCATGACTTTGAAGTCACCTTGTAAAAGGTAGATTTTCAGTCTTTCTCTTATAATTAATAATTTATAGCACCACAAGCAAAGATAAATGCATCTCATCAACTTCCAACCAGAAATACTTTTTCAAGTCTCTCTGTTATAGGGTGAAAAGTCAATTGTCTCTGTGTGTTTTTTGGCAAGTACCCGTAGAAGGATGCTCCCGATGATACTCATTAATTGCATAAACTATTGGTTTCCAATAAAATAAGGCAAGATCCTGGAAGGGTTTTTATTCCTATTATGGTTCCTCAATCTTTTTGAAATAAACTCAGTAAAGGGCTGAAGCAGGGGACATTTTTTTTATGGAACATTGTTTAAGTAGATACTCTCATCACTACCTCTGCTGTTGTATCACCTTGACTCTTTCTCACTCAGTTTTGGGAGCTCTACCATCTTGAAAACATCAGACTTGACCTGAAACCAACAGTGAGCTACATCTGATAACAAGTCTCCATGTACCTGTGTGGTCTGATGTCAGAGAAATAGCTTGGAAATGGGAAATCAGATGAAATTACATGATTCTTATCTTTTTCCCCTATAGAGGGTATGAGCTGCTGATTTAGAAGTTGCTTGGAGTGAAGGGAAATTGAAAAAAAAAAGATTTTTCACTAAGTTTTCAGGACTTGTAGCAGAAATTAGCAAGGGGCCCTAACGCAGTTATTAGCTATGCAAGGCTATTGTTTATTTTTACACAGGAACTAAAGGAGAAAGTCTCTATGCTTATTTTTCTTTACTTAGCTAATGAAATTGTATAGCTTTTTGAAAGGGTTAAATAATTTCCTCCTTTCCTGCACTCCTAAGGCTTTTCTTGCGTGTGTGTGTGTGTGCGTGAGGTTCCCCACTAACCACATCTCTGTTTTCCAAAAGGAAATTAAAATGAAATACATCGGGCATGCTGGGACTTCACACTTCGGAGACTTATAAAGCAATATCGCCTGATTAAATTGATTGTCACTTTAACTGCCCGCAGCTACTCTTCAGGAAGGGAGCTTAAGGCTTTACTGTTCTTCATGGGACAATATCTCTCTTCCAATGACTTAATTGAGGTTGTGCTGAAACTCCTATTAAAAGCAGGACCATTAATATTTCATTAAAAATGCCTATGTTGTCAGGGGTAGCAATAGAAAGTTATTTGCAAATTGAGAAGAAAACCATCCTTTTCCCCTGGGGGTTTCCCATCCCACAGTAGGATGGGAAGGACCTCGTGAAGAATTGTTGGAAGCTGCTGTTCTCCTCAGCACCGGGTCCCTTCCTCTCTTCAAGGGCTGCAGCTTGTCTTGCCATTTCATTGTTTGTGCTCGTACAGTTATTACTTTCATGATCACAAGCTACAAATAATGATGGAGCTGGGAACTCAAGTATCATAAATGCGACAAATAAAAATGCTGGTTGGCCAGAGAGGAGTTGTGAGCAGGGAATCACAACGTGCTCATTTTTACACTGCTCTTTTCTGGATCTCTTGTTTCTCCTGAAGCACAGGAGAACAGTGGGCAGGGAACTGAAAAGACCTATAGCAAGTGATAGCTTTAACGGATAAATAGTTAGTGTTTTAGAGATAGACCATACATTTGAATGTGTATGAACATTGTAGGGCACATCTTCAGCCAGAGGAAGCTTTTGTACTTCCCTGATGGCAAACTCCGAGAAGTTATTGACCAAAACACGGGGCAGACAAACTGGGAATCTGCAGGCTGAACTCGGACCAAGCTGGGAAACCAAGGCTTCTGACACCCCTCTGAGAGTCAGGAATATTATTTCTTAAAGATCCCATCTTATTCATAGCAAAATGGGGAAAAAACAGAATTAAAAAAAATATATATCTGTAAATAAATTTCAGAATGTTCATAAAGAGCTCTCAGCAGGCAGGTAGGAGTGGGAGTGGGAGCACAGCCCCTGCCAGCGCCGCGGCCGCACAACAATGGGGACATTGTCCTGGGCAGGCAGGGACGGGATGCTCCGTTCCTCCATTAGAGTGAAATATTACTATTTTGAAATATCTTCTTGAACGTTAGGTACTTTAGGGACTGCTGTAACCCTGAGGACTCTGAGTTAGACCCTGCAGTTAACGTTTTATTATTATGGAAGGATATTTTCCAATTTTGAAGTTGTCAGCATTCATTTCTCTTTGAGGGCTTGACACACACATCATCTTAGGAATTTCTTTGACTGACAAGTGCTGTCCAACCCAACCCAAGCCATGCACATAGTTTATGAGATTGCAAGTTCCTTGCAATGCTGCAAGGTAAGAACTGCATATTAAAATGTAATAAGCAAAGTACCTTTAAAAAAAACTGGAGGTGAGCATTCACTGTATTTTAGCACAAAATATTTGCTCCCTTGAAGCTTGTTCCTACAGTTTTTAAGTCTAACTTCTGGGCCTAAATTTGTGCTCATTACAGTACCAAATAGAAATCAATTAGAAAGCTACCCTTTTCATAGTAATATCTACATTTTCTATTGGCTATTAGTCATCATCAGGCTTGTGTTTCCCGAATGTGGATATAACAAACCACATCCAGAAAAGAATATTGAAAAAAAGATATTTTCAAATTTTAGAAGCAAAGGCTTTAAGTGATAATTTGGATTGGGGTCAATATATTACCCTGCATTGGATGTGGGGTAGTATATTGACAGAGAAAGACTGGAATATTGCAAGCTTTATTATCCTGAAGTCTCATTTCAAAATTTGGGAACACAGTTCTAGTTTATGAGTACAGGGCAGAGGGTAGCTAGTTATAAAACAGCATTAATATAAATCATATTTATTACAGAAATCGAAAGCAGGTTATTTTTAAGGTATTTCTAAACCTCTAGCTTTAGAGAAATAGGAAATGACATACATATATATATACATGGAGATCCCAGAAGAAAAATACATTGTCCACTTAAGTGTCAGGGAAGGACTCTGGATACATATTGATATACTGCAAAAGAGAAATTTGTGTGATTAAGGCATTTCAAAGGAAGCTGGGGCTCTCGTGCTACTTAATTTCCCCAGTCATTCCCCACTTCTCTTCCTGGACAATCCACCAAGAAATCCAACTCCCAGAAGCGGTTACCAGCGCTGGAGTACAATAGTGTTTATGGCATTTTGCCCTTGCTCGGGACTCCTGCAGTAGAAATCTCAGCACTTGGGGTAAGGCCTGCTGTCAAAAGGAGATGAAGATCGACCAGACAAACCTCTTAGAATAATAGGATAAGTGGAAAGGATTTATCCAAACAGGAAACATTCATTTCCCACTTGTGTGGTTGCTCTTCTTGTCCAGCGCTCACACGCTCCAAAGCGTATTTGCCTGCAGTTCAGAAGCTTCCAGTTCTCAGTGCCATTACCAGGGAGATGTTCTTGCCTCTTTTTCCCCCACTTGCCTCAGGACAGATCTCTAATGTACCTTCTGGCAAAACTGTGTTGTGCTGGAGCAGGGAAGAAGATGGGATTCAGCATGCTTTTGGGGGGATACATCGTAAAAATCCCAACTAGACTTCACCGCTTGCAATATTGTGTATGTGGAGCTGGCAGCACATTTATGTGAATGTGAACAGACATATATATACATATGCTTATAAATGTGTGTATATATATATATATATATGGTTATATATGGGAGCACATTTCCTTTACTCCCTGCTGAAATCAGCAAAAATAACATCAGTACTATCTTTTATCTAAAAGAAAGTTTCTAGTTCTCATGGCGGAAAAGGAAATGTCAAAGTTTGACAGCATGACAGAAATACATGAAAACTCAAGCCTGGGAAGGTGAATCAAAACTATCCCAGGGGGGAGTTATTTAAATCAAACAGGCTACCAACCAACTTCTGAAGGCAATCTCATAGGAGAGGGGATTTGTCCTCCAGACTTTGGAACATTTTTATAATCAAATATTCGATCTAAATTTGAAACTCACGGTAGTCCCTAGTTTCAGAGTCCTGAAGTTTTAGTTTTAAATTCCAGCAAGGTGCTGGAATCAATGCATTTCACTCAGAGCCTGAAAGACTGAGCTTCGGGGACAATATTCTCTGAAGTCTTCATCGAATTCACAAGATGCTTTGTCTTTGGACCATGGAGAAATAGCAAGTAATAATGGTTGGAGAGATATCAGAGACAATCGGGGTGGTTCTCTGTTGGGCATCTGCCTTTGTTGTAAACTGTCCTCTGTCCTCCCCTGCAAGAAGGAGAAGAAAAGCAGAATACAGCAGTAGCATTAAAAAAAATGTTACTCTCCATTCTACGTTATTGCAGAAAAGTAATTAAAATCCTAGCTGCTGACTCTTTCCCCTGGGATCAAATTTTTACTGGAAACGAAAAGGAAAGGTGGTTGAACTGTGGAAACATTTACCAGCTGCAGGTATAATACTGTGTCTGTTGTCAGAGTGAACATTTCATTGGTTTATTTCTGGAGGATTATTTAGAGGGTTGTGGTCTTACGTCCAGGTCTCAAGAAAAAAAAATATAGCCTATGAGGTGTGCCTTCTTTCTGCAGAATAGTGATTTGTTATGTGTTTGTCTGAGTTAAATATAGCAGCCAGTCATTCTGCACACTCCGATATTTTATCCTGCTAACTTTCAAAAAAGAAGAAAAAAAAAAAAAAGAAATTCTTGTTTGGATAGATGAAAATGTCAGCAGAAAAGCCATGGATTCTATGGATTCTATGTTTGTTTCCAGGACCATTCAGGTGCTTTGTGTTGTAAAATTCAATAATCAGTCAATGTGATCAGACAGCTTCAGCCATAATGTTTAGATGTGATGATCTTAAAGGTCGTTGCAATCTAAACGATTCCATGATTCTATATTTCAGTGCTCTCTGTTGACCCTCTTCTTGGCAGTGATGATTCCTGCTCCAGTGAGGGACCCAGCTTCAGAAGTGACCTCTGTTACCCTCTTGGGTAACTAGAAAGTAACTGAACCTTCTCTGTGCCTCCAAGGTGACCTGGTGGGCACCAAAGAGAGGAATTGAATCTTTATGGGAGGAGACTAGTTGTCTATCACTGAACTCACCTTGATTTCAGGGGTGGGAGGAGCAAAATGCAGATGACCCAAGGGTTTACCTGTCCTAACAGAAGGTCCAGTGCCCCACTGCTGGTACTGCTGCTTCAGTTGACAGTGGTGCGTGTCCTGCAGATTTCCTGGGTTAGGATGTAAGAAATAATAGAAGTGTTATTCTGCACTGGTAATTGGATGAGTTTTGAGGATGAGGCAGTTTAAAAAGTCTTGAAGATGGTGCTTTTTTATTTTAGTAAGATTTGGGCTATTTTCTTAGGTACCTTTTTTCGTTCTTGAACACAGATTTGGTTTTCTATAGCTACGAGCAGCCACTGCTGCTGCAGGAGGCTTCGGCTGTGATTATAAGCTTCACTGGGAAATACCAGCTTAATAGCAGTATCTCTGAATGACATCCAGCAGAGATATTTATTTTTCCTCAACAAGATTTATTTGGCTCCCCTCCAGGGCTCAGCCTTTTCCCTGTACTCCTTGAATTTTCCTGGAGTTGCCCACTTTTCCTGACTGCCTGCATTCATATTTCAGGCTCGGGCAGCCCACAGCCAAGTACATCTCACTGCACAAAGGGGCTGCCTCTCACCTCATATCATTTTGCTTAAGAAACTAGATTTTTCTATCATACCATACCCTCACTATGCAACAATACTGGCACACTGAGGGTTCTTCTTAGATATAATTTCTGCTGTTATCCTTTACGTTCTAGTTACAGTCGTAATGGGATAAAGACACATATAGAAAAATACTGCTGAATTTGGGCATGAGACTGTTTTCTTAAGCTAGCCGAGTTACATATTTTGGTTTAATAATTACAACCTTCTTCTCTTGCATCAATTTAGAGAACCCTACTATTTTCTCCCACTGAAGCCCGAAAAAGTATTTACACAGCTCAGTGCTCCTCAGGCTAAACACTGATGTGATACTCTAATAATGGGAATCAGCGCAGAGATCATTGATTAATATTATTTTTTTCCCAATTATCTTTGAATCAAGGCTATACAGAAAAGACAGTGGGATTTTGTCTGTAGTTTGGAAGGAGTGAGCGAAGGAGAGAGATGCTTTCTGTCTTTAAAGTGAGGAAATGTACCTCAGCTCAGTTCTGGGAAAAGACACTGAATGGAGCAATAGGTGAATCTAAAATATTTTCTTGGATGTGAGTAGAAGCAAGAAAAGCATTTATATCTATATAAAGAAGGAATGCCATCAAGAGAGCTTCTGGGCAGAACTGGTACCTACTGAGGATAGCTGAAGGTGAATGAGAGATTTCCTCTGTTACTTGTCGGGGGAATCATGTCACACGGAAAGATAAAGAGCATTTAGGATAGGAGAGGGGCTATGTTGAACCCAGGAGGACCTCCAGAAACAGCTTCCCTGGAAGCAGATAACCTTAAAGAAAACGGAGAGATCGCACAAACACCCCCAAAGCCCTTCATATAACTGTTGGCTGAGATGAGAATTTGGTTCTATTTGTCACGTTTCTCTGGAATAAGGAGGAGGATAAGAGTTTCATGGCATTTGCAATTTTCCTTCTGGTTCCAGACAGATGTGGCAGTGGAAAAGGAATAGGGGGATAAAAAAAAAGTTATCTGAGCATGGTCTGTGGGCTGTGATTTGTACGCGGAGGGAACTATTTTTGTTGTTTTCCGCTTTCAGCACCAGTTTTCCTTTCCCTACTTTGATCAAGAAGGGCCACATTATGGGCCTGGTGTTGTTTGTGATAATGGTATTCTGGCTTCCTAAGTCAAGTTCCAGTGAGTAAGCTTTTCTATCTTTATCATTTATGGTTTAAGGTTGTGCTGAATCTCTTGCTTAATCCAGGGGAAAGTACCATAAGTAGGAACATACTTTGGTCTGTAGTTTATTTTTCTCTGCTTTCCCTTCCCTAATCCAAACAAACCAACATTTTCTTTGATTTGTGCTACTGAATCGAAGGATGGTATTTCTCTGGAGTCTCCCTGCTACTCCTGGTGGGTTGGATGTGGGTTGTTACAATAAACATAATGAGATGCTGGAAATAGCTGGAGTGATACCAAGTGGTAGGCTACTTATTTCTTAATCAGACTTGTTAAATAAACAAAGCATCGAGGCTGAAAAGTGAAAATTTAATTATCTGTTCATTACTAAAACTGCTGTTGAATCATGAACTGTGAAAAGGGAGGGGGGGGAAATCATACAATTTAATTTAAAAATGCGGTGTATTCATTTTGGAAAAAGAATCTACTGATGTGGCTTGAAAGTAGCAGTGTGTGAATCAAAAGATATCCTGGCTTAATGCTATTCTAAAATCTAGATTCCAAACCATAATTATGGCCACTTTCCTCTTTCACTTGTCAGTAGTTTTCCATAGGTTATGTCTTGTTCCGTTCAGGAAATAGCTGTGTTGTTGAGGGCAATCCATGACTTGAATTTCACTTGATGGTCTGAAACTCTGAGAAGGACTTTACGTACCCATCACTCTGGAAGTCATGATGGTGCTTGAATGAGAAGATTTAAGCCTTTTGATTACCTGTGTTGATGTTAATAGTCATGAGTTGTTGGTGGTAAAACTGTTAAATTAATAGAAGTGCCTTCCAGAGATAAAACCTTCTTCTCTCTTTAACTTTTACTGAGTCTATAAAGCTGGTGAGGTCAGTCCTGAATCTCTTAACCTGGGACAGACATGCATTCACATGCAGCTCTATGTGCTTCTCTGAAACAATAAACCCACGTAAGCATGGTCATCTGATACTGGGTACTATAAAAATAGTGGTTTACATTAACTCGCTGATCTATATTTTTTTTTATGTGGGTTTTTTCTTTAAATTAGAAAATCAGTGCAACTTTTAGGTGACACCATTAACAAAACCTCTGCACAATACGGAAAATTAAAGTCGTGTATCTTTCTTAGAGTGCCAAGTGTAGAGTTAAAGCATAAAACATGTCAACTAAATATTTTAACATAATTTTTCCATTGCCTCTCATTAACACTCAGTCACAAGAGAAGGTCTTTTCAATCCAGCTTCTGCCCAGTCCATTAAAGGGTGTGTCAGGCGCTCACTTCATCCTTGGCCAAGGAGGCAATGAGATGTTGCATCTTTGGATGTTCTCTCTCTGATGCAGCTTTACTGTTATACCTGACTCCTCCAGACATGCTTGTCTGTTGTATCTCTCCACATTTCATTGTCAGCTGGTTCCCTGATGTTTGCTGATTTTTGGGTTGGCTGTCCAGTTTGTGGGTGAAAACTAATCACTTGCTGCTGTAAAATACAATCTGTGTGATTCAGATTGGCTGGGCATCAACGGGGTGGTAAAGCCCTTGCAGCAGCATGTTATTTCCTTTTGCTCCTATACCCTAGTGATCAGAAACGTTCATGGTTTTTATTCTACTCCACAAAAACTGAATGATTTGGGGAAGGTGGAGGAGGGGAAAGTGCTTCATATTTAGGAGCATTTATCCCTCTTCTGTGGTAAGCATTTACATTTATATATGTATATACATGCACACACATATACATAAACATATAAATACGTATTGTTTTTGACCAGCTTTTAAAAATGTTCTGCATGTGGTGCACGAAGCCACATTTACCACGAGCTGGAGAGAAAACATATTAATATGAAATCAAATATTTAGCTTGTTGAATGCAAGATGTAATTACATTTACTTGAACACACTTACACCCGGGAAAGAAACCATACTTATGGGAAAAAAATAATTTTCAAAGGTGTTTTCATGTCTGTCCTGGGAGAGAGAAAAAGCAGGGGTGACTTTGCTCCAAATATAATAATCTGCTTCTTTTTAAAAAATATATCTGAATATTTTTTTTTTGCCACAGATCAAATCCTATAATTATGAAGTAGCCTTTGCAAAGAAGTTTTTCACCTAATTGATACGTGTTGGGCTCATGGAGCAACTTTTTTACTAAGGATTCAAAAGAATTTTTTGAGAAAACATCCAAAAATAGAGGAATAAAGATTTTGGCTGCTCTCTGATCCCTGACAGACCCCACCTCTTGACTTGTATTTGTTCATAAACAATTTTAACCACTTTCCAGACATGTAAGATGAACCTTGCTAAGGACAGGGGGTGGTTCTTTCCTGGGAGAGCCATGACTGCAGCACATGGGATGCACGGACACGGCACAGCCGTGAAATGAGGAGAACTGACCACAGACAAAAAGTGCGTGGAATAAGTCCAGTCCCGAATAAATTTGGTAAAAAATAGTCATTACTGTTTATCTGGGAGCCCAGTCTTAAAAACTGCATAGGCACATGCTTTACTATAAGCAGTCTGGGAGATTGTTTGATATTGGTAGAGTTTCCCATTTTCCAAAAACTAAGCACACGCTTAATTACTTTGCTGGACTGAAGCCCGAGATAGGTGAGATGAAATATGGCACTGAAAGCAGATATTTGCCTTTCTAGGTAGATTATTCGCTCCGTATTGCTTTCCCTCAGACCTCAATATTTCCGTTTTATTTCTGGTTGTAATAATCTTTGATATCAAACAGAAGCAGGAAAGCTTTTACTTTTAAATCATTATCAGCCAAATTTTGCCACCTTAGAAGCTCCAGCTGCATCCCTAGTGTAACTGTGTTCAAAGCAAAGGAGATTTTAATCAGGTCTAAATTTGTCCCTGAAGGTTCAGATAAGTTTCAAACAAGCCTTAGAGATGGTGTAACTCAATCTTTTGTAAAATGAAAAATCTATTATGGTTTTGTTTTTTTTTTTCAGCTGGTTTTCTTCTAGCCCAAATAAATGACTGGACTTCAAGAACTGCCCTGTTATTGTTTGCATGTCTGATAAGCCGTGGTGGAAGCTCCAGGGTTCCAATAGAAAAGGAAATAGTGCCTGGAAGTTGTCAGTGATTCTTAACTTCTTTTGTTTGTTTTACCAGCAAACCCACTTAAAACAAGTCCTAAAATTGGATGAGACTCCTCTCTGTTTGTACACACATGATTTAAGTGTTGTTTTCTAAGACTGTGTAATATTCAGGAATAGAGCAGGACAAAAGTTAGTATTGACTTCACTTGTGCGTGCTAATAATTTACAGCTAGCCAGCTCCTCTGCTTGGAACTCTTGCTGGTCTGATGGCAAGGGAGCCAAAGGGCCTGGTGGCCATTGGTGGGTCTCATCACGCGTCAGTGGGTGTCGTTAGTCACAGAGCAGAGCCTTCAAGGCGGCCTTTGGGCACGTCCCTTCTCTGATCAGAGCAATTTCTGCAACACAAAGTAAAATTCAGCCTTATAGTAACATCCTGGATCTGTTTCTTTTGGGGTAGTCTGTTTTTTCTTCCCTGCAAGTTAAACGGGATGTTCAAAGCCTTGGAAGAAGGACTAAAATAATCAGCAATTTATCTGACAGCTGAGAGTAAGCTTTTGTAGCTGTCAGTCAACTTCTGGAAAAGCCACAGACTCTAAGACTGAGGTAATGTGCAAAATGAGACACATGTGTGCAAAAAGCACGGTCCCGAAGTGTTTTCAAAATGTCAGCATTGCCAGAAACACTCAGTATTCAGTGTTCATAAATAAGCTTCAGTTCCCAACGTGCTTTAGGTTTCCTACCAGCTCAAATAACTCCCCAGCGTTTCAGAAATGACAATCGCTCGGACTTCCATGGCCTTTTTATTCGAGGTTCTCAAAACCGTTTGATGTGTGCTAATTATCTGAATTTACAATCACCACTGAGGGCGAGGGACTATTATCGCCGTCCAGGGATGGAGATAGTATCTTTATGGCAATTTTTATGGCACTATCTTTATGACTTCAAGGCCCATCTTTTCTCCAGCATTTGGGGGGATGAAGCCAGGGTAAAGCTGGAGCCTGTGACACACAGAGATTTATTTCTTCTCACTTTTGGCTTGCGGAAGTTACTTTCAGAGGTAATTCTGAATTTTGTGGCTAAAAGGGAAATGTTCTATTTTTATGGGTTCAAACCATAGCACTCTGAAGTTTGGTGTAATTTCTGTGGACTTGGTTTATTTTGAATTTGATATTGAAGTCAGGTATTTCAATGTAGCTGAATCAAAACTCATCCTACCTCGCCCTGTGACAATCATTCCCTTCTCCAAATCAGAAGGTGACAGGGAACAATTTTAAGTCTTCTTTCTACATCAGCTTAAAAAACAGAAAGAAATTCTGAATTTCCAGGCTCCCTGGAAATCAGAGCCAGCCTCAGAGCGGTCCCGGTCCGGCCCCTGATGCCTCAGCCCTGCACCATGCGGTACGGTTCATGCCCAGGTCCCCAATGAGATGCCACACACATGAAGGACCTGGAATGGTCAATGTTAAATTTTAATTTTCTCTTTGCTGTACCAGCCTGTACCTTGAATTTCCAGCTCCAAGCCCCTGGCCGTGTCCCCAGGGTGCTCCTGGGCTTGCCGGGTCACCGGGAGGTGTTGCCTTGCTGCTTGGCCAGCGATCCCGCCGTGCCCCGAGGCTCAACAACCTCAGGAGCTGAAGGTTTCTCTTCATACAAACACAGCAGCCCAAGTGGGACCTGGAGGAGGAAGACTTTAGTCTTGACATGTCATTCACCTGCAGGCTCTCGGTGCTAAAATAAGCCACAGCCATTTTTTTTGTTGTTTTTCTCTATTTGTTTTTTTTCCTCCCCTTTGGCAGTTCGAGCGCTGAAGGTGGTTCCCTTGGCCTGCCAGTGTTTGCTAAGGTCGGTCTCATCTTGCAATTTCTATTCTTTGTTTTCTTTGCATCCCGTTGCTTTTGATATTGAGCCAAGTTCTCCGCTAAAGCAACCCGAGTCGATCCCCCCGGTCCCACCGAGCTGGCCCTACTGCTATGTCCCTCTGCTCAGCCCTCGGTCTCGCAGTCTGCCCAGGTTTTATTTTAAAACAGAGCTGTCTGAGACAGCTTCAGAAAATACCAAAACCCCGTGGAGGACTTGTTTAAAAACCCTGCAAAAATAATTGCAGCTTGTTAAATACACTAAAAAGTGGTTTCAAAAGTGCGTATGCGTGTTTGGAGATTGGACAGTCTATAATCAAGCAAAGATTCAATGAAATTTTACCTCAGGCTAATATATTTTGTCAACTTTTTTATTTTTTAAGCTGTGTCTGTGGCTATTTCCCGCTGTCCAAAATACCTCGCATCCTCCTTCATCACGGCAGTGGTTACTGAAAGGTCCGTGGCACGGTGCTGCGGCTACTGCCGTGGCCACTGAGGAGGCCTGGCCTTTTAGCCCAGTTTTTCCTGTGGTGACACATTCCTCCTGATTCGCAGCCCAATTTATTACGTGTTAGGGATGGTACCCAGCTGAGAGCCAGCGGGCGCGGGAGGAACCCACAGTTGTCGCGTTGGTGATTTGGGAGAGGGATTCTCCTCACCTGGATCCTCAGGCCACAGAATTTCAGGCACTTGTGCCTGAACTGAGGCCAGTTAAGTTGTGTTTAGCCAACATCTATCATCCGAAGTCGGGCCTTAAATTAGATCAGAGGCTTCAGGAGAGGGAGAATCCACCCCTTCCAGGCCTTTCTATAAAAAGTCAGTTCTTCTCCCTGCTGAAAACAGATGCCTTATTTTTATCTTCATTTTGGCTTTAGTTAGATGGTTTTATGCCTTTCTTCAGTAGACTGGAAAGCTTCTCTTAACAGATATTTTGTTCCTTTTCCATATGATGGCAGGACAGATGTGCTTACCTCCATTGGTTTGTATCTGGCTGCTCTGGCTGCCAGTGAGAAAAATGCTATTAAATTCAACAACCTCAATGCGCAGCAGCACCCCACGTTGACTTTTATAGCCTACGTGACAGTTACTGTGATATAATAAAATCCCGAGCTTCTGTTTGGCAATCTGCAGAAATTCAACACCTTAAATTTTTCACTGACAAGTTTTTCCAAGTTGAAAATCTTCTTGGGCCTTTCTTTAGTACCCCTCTAATTTTTCAACTTTTTATATATAATGTCTTACATCACATAGCTCTGCTTTCAGAACATTAAAAATTTTCACTGAGTGCATCCTTTGGATGGATTTTAGAGATACCTGGTTACAATAACCATTACTGTGCTCTGTCCTCAAGTTAGGTATTTAAAAAAAACCTCAACAACAAGGTAAAAAAAGCCTTCCACCAAAGTAACTCATTCTGGCATTATGTTCATCGTTTCTAGATCAGAGATTCAGGAAAGTTTCATGATTCTAATTTAATTCTACATTTATTATTTATTATTTTCCATTTTTCAACTCATTGTTATGTTGAGAGAAATTCATCTCTTCATCCAGAAGAGAAAACCTTCTGGAGTCTCACTTTGGGACATCGGTATATCATTTAGATAGAAAAGTGTTTGACCTTTAATCCACACAGAGATGGCTAAAATGAAGATAGCTCATGTCTGCAAGTGCTCTCCTTAGATTTTCTGTGTTGATTCATTCATAGATAAAATGACTTTAAACACTTGCTACTTTCACACCCCTCCTCCCCCATTTTGTAATGCTTCATTCATTCATTCATTTTGAAAAACATTTATTCATACAAGTAGGAGTCTTTCATTACAATATCATCTGGCCTTTTGCACATTTTCTCACTTGGTAATTTTTGCAGTCAAGTCATAACGTGAAGTATATTATTACAGCAAGATCACTGTTTTCTCCAAAGCTCCAGCTGTCTTCCTGGGTGCTCCTTCGGATTTTGCTTCTACCCTAAATATAAAGCGATTACTTATTTTATTTCCATGGTCCTGTTCTCTTGTAGCATATAGATTATTTGACTTCTTCTTTGCTGTATTTCTGACTCCCAGTCCCCTACCATCCAGAAGCTCTGCAGTTGTATGACTCTCCCTGCTCCTCCCCTTGGGCTGCTCTCCCTTCCTTAGCAATGTCTTCTGAAATCCTTCCAATAATAAGCCTGAATTTCTGCGGAACTTTTACATGAAATTTTAGACTGGGATTTTTAATTTTTTTTTAAACACATAACAAGTTGGTTTTTATATATATATAGCTTTAATTTTTTATGTGTCTCAATTTGAGATGTGCATAGACCCAATGAAAAATCTCCATACTGTTCAACTTAAGATTTTTAGAGCTGATAACACTTGCATGCCAAATTTCTTTGCTTGATTTTTGCCTTTTACTTATTTACCATCTCTGACTTTTACTTCCATGCTCCCATTAAGATTGCAAAGTATATTAAGTCCAAAATCACTCCAGAACATAAACTTAAGTCTTTGAGTAACCTCCACATCTCCCGAATACCTCACCTATCACTCACTTTAAGTCAAAGTACAGAGAAAACTCTAAATACAGCAGATCATCCCATCTGCTTACCTTAAAAAAGAGCTGTTTGGATGATGCATGCAGCCAAAATTGTGCTCTTGTCCTTGAGTAATTTAGCAGAAGAATACAAACCAAGAATTATTCCCATCACCAAAGTGTACATTAAGACGTGCCCTACCTAAGCCATGGGCTTTTCTGCTGCATTTGTAATCTGGAGGTGTTTTTCATTATAAGTTAACTGGGTCACAAAGTTCCATGGACTCCATATAGTCCAAACCTTTGGCTGTATAATCTATATGGAATAGTAATTTACTTCCACAAGTTGGTTCATGTTCTGGATACCAGCAAGGTGGAGAGCAGAGGCAAAGATTTTATGGGCTGAATGAGTCCAATGGGCTTTGCAATATTGGCACAATACGCGAATTATTTTTCATGGTGAGACACATATGAGATAGACACTGACAGATATGAGAGGACTTTGGGTGATATCCATCAAAGCCATGAGAATGCCATTCATAAATCTCACTGTAATTTCCTCGAGGGCTGTTGGCTGTTGTTTCCTTGGCCTGATGCTCTGCAGTTTACCACTGTTGGCATTTATGCTGTGTATGTAATTTTGAGCTGGATAGTCTTGAAACCATTTAACTTGTGGAAGTAAATTGCTTGGAGCACTATGAAAATATCATTGAGACTGTGTGGTTTTTAAACTCCTTTTCACTGTACTGTGTTACTGAATTATTTCCAGCTGCTTCTAGACACTCCTTGTTGCCTTACAATAGTAAATCTCCGCACCCTATGCCATTCAGGTGATGCTTGTATGTTTCGAGGCAATAAAAGGCCTCCCAAAGCTCTGCTATGAAGTATTATTAGTGGTATTGTTTGACACACTTATCTTTTTATGTTGGGAAACGTATTTACATTTCATCACACCCGAGGTTTGTTTCGGAAATGCTAAACATTAAAACACAGGTAAAGCCTTTTTTCCGCTTTACATCCCACGGAGTGGAGATTACCAGGGCACCCGGGTGGCACTTCCACACAACACAGAGAGCTCTGGTAAAACTTCCCGTGAAACAAGCAGCTGACTTTAAGGCTGATACAAATTCCAGAGTTCTTGGTGTCATAAAGAATAGAAAAAGCTAATGATGCTATGCTGTCTTTAAGAAGCTGTTACCCCAAACATTAATTTAGTCCATTCTGGTTGGCCATTTTCTGGCTACTGACAAAATTTTTAGTGTATTTGGGCTGGTTTCTGACATATCTGGGGCTATATGAGATGGGAAAAGAACGGTGCCATTACCTTTGCTGACAGAGACCTGGTAACAGCTAAAGAAATCCAACCTTGACGTGGCTTCTATGAGCCAAAATGTAGACAGGATTTAGGTTCTGCTTCAGCGTATTTTGAGCTTAGAACAGAAATTGTGTTGGCTTATTTTAATGATGACCTACAAAGAGAGACACGATGAGCTGAAGGGTGTGAAATAAGCAGGGTTAACTCATTTTACTGGATGAGGTCTTGCCCTTTACACCAGTCCAAAATTTCACAATGTGAAAACATTTCCAGAAAACTCATGTTGGTAAAAGTCTAATGAGAATTCACCAGGTTTCTTTTACTGTTGCTGTATTACTTCCAAAAATAGATTGTTTTTAACTTTTATGAGAGACTTGTTCTAACTGAATAAAAATAAAATGCCAATGATAATAGGAAAAGAACTGTTAATTGATTTTAAATACTGGTGGTCTTGAATGGTGCCAAAATTAATGACAATGATAATATATTTATGCAGCCCATTTTTATCCCAGAGCTCCTTACAAAATGACTTACAAATTATTTCAGGGGAAGAGCAGCCAAATGTTGGGTAAAATATGGCAGTTGTTTTACAGCACATGGCAATGCTATACAGCATTTCAGGATGGTTTTCCAATTGAAACTGCAGGACGAATATTGGGAGGACGTATTACTGAAGCTGGAATTGGTCCAGATTCCTAGGATTTACACACTTTTACAATACTTTCAGGGAGATCTTTAAAAATCATGAGTGCTCAGGATAACCATCTACAGTGCCTGTCTAGTGCTCTTGCTGTGTTCCAAATAGAGTGTCAAAAATAGCATGCCCAGGATGATACTTTTAGTAACCAAAGCTCACAGAATATTAATAGATGGTAAAAGTCTCCACTCTCACAAAACCACTAAAAGCATGTTTTCAATTGCAAGTGTTTTAAAGTGGTTTGAGTCCTGATGACTTGTTTGTACAATGGGAACTTTTAAAACAGGCCTCCAAGACAGTCTGAACCTATTGGTCATCTCTTCCATTTTCTTAAAAAAAAAAGAAAAGAAAAGAAAAGAAAAGATGTCAACGTAGTTATTTGCTTCAGGATTTCTCAATATTTCCTTTCGGCACCATTACACAGGGAAATACAAGGTCCTGTGTGCGCAGGGGAAGGATGTCATGGGTTTCTCTGGCTTCACTTGTGCGACCGGTGGGACTGAAAACTGCAGATTTTTATCTCTCCAAAGCTGGATTGCTGCTGATTTCTCCTGATGTAACAGGCGAGAACGTTGTTTCTGCTTTCTCCTGGTGATAGAGTTAGCAGTCAGCAGTGTGGAGGCAGGTGGAATTCTTGGACCGTAGCCTCAAGATACCCTGGGTGGGTTTGACCAGGAGAGTTAGGATTTTAGCCCTCAAGGGTCACTTCTTGTGCTCCTTGCTCTTGCATGATCCACCAATGATGCTTTAAGTTCAGTCATGCCAACGCTGAGCAGCTCAAGCTTGGACATACCTTGAATTTTCTAAATGTAATGTTTTTTCATCAAATTCTTTGCTTCTGCTGAATTAGCCTTGTTTTTTCCCAGCTATCTCCACTTCATAATGCAACAGTAGCCTACACGTTGGTGAAAGGGTATGTGTTACTACTGAAATAAGATTTTTAACTGGTGTCAAAGAGCAGAGTTTCCTTGGGTTTTCTGCTCAGCCTCCCCAGTTATCGATTTCAGCCACGCTGTTCCCTCCACCTCTGCCCAAGGATTATAAAAATAAAAAAAAAAGTGACAGTGAGCGTAAGGCAGACACGGGGTCTTCCAAACAGTCTAATCCTCCTCCTGCAGTGTGGGTAATTACGTGGCACTTTTGTTTATTTTAACAGACTCTTATCTCCCCGAACAACTCTGGGAGTGACCTCACTCTCCCAGAGGGCAGCTGTGACATCATCAAATGGCGATACTGCTTCCTGATATTTTTAACCCCTGTCATAACCAGTTATAAATTCATAGAGAGACTTTGGGCTATTCTGCAAACTTCTGAGCTACCCTAATTTTCTCTTTGTAGAAAAATGCGTCTGTTTTACCTGACTTGTTAGTGCACGTTGAACGAAGCATAATTCCCCAAATAGTGTCTGTCTATCCTGGCACCTATTACAGACGTTAAATTCAATGTGAATCAGTAACAAGAGAATACTGAGGATTTAACACTCTAAATATAGTCAACATTTTCTTTTTTTTTTTTTTTTTCCTTCTGCAGCAAAATTTGGTGGCTTTGGAAGGGTGAAATGTGTAGTATCACCTTGATACTGGATGTGCTCAGTGTGACACTGACACAGTGTTATTACCATCTTAGAGCCATAGACTTAGCACTGTTTAAGAATGAGGGATCATGACTTGGAAATCCTCCAGTTTCTGGATATGCCACTCCCAGCCTTGATATCTTGGCAGTGATTGCAGTGTTGAAGAGATGCGTGCAATCTCTGGTAGAAAAGCAATCATTTCTAATAGGAATTACATAGCTTTACATTCCCAGGTTGACTGTGAAGAGCTGGTTTGATGGTATTTTGCATAATTCAAATTGCAGTCCTGTTAAGCTCATCTTGTACAATGAGCTCATTGGCAGTAACATCTAAAAATAAATAAATCACACCAGTTAAACTGGAAGATTTGAATTTCATTTCAGAAATTCCATCCATGTATTGTTCTGGCAACACTTATCTTTCTATCATCCCAAAAGGATCTGCAAAATATAAGTAAATGGATTTTTTTTCCTTATACACAAAATGTCAAATAATTTACTTTGAATTAAATATTCAATCTCTGTAGCCTATGGAGAGAATTTTTACACATGGCTTTAGCAAGGCAAAGAAGGGTACAGAGCTTTTAGCTGGTTGAGCTGGTAGAGGCAAGGGGGTTTTGGCTTTGCTTATGTCCTGTACTCATGTAGTAAATGGGCCAGATTCTTATAATAATAAGTTATTATAATATAGCTATGAATCCAGGGATAGATTTGTTTTATCCTTGCATGATTCAAAGAGCAAATTGAAGTGGTAAAACTTTTGAACAATGCTATGCAACAGCACCTCACACTTAGAAGAAAGACAAATCCCCAGAAGAAAATGGGCCAATATGTGTTCTATAAAGCTTCTTTTATTCTTATGAAAACCATAAACATTTTGCCCTAGCTTTGTTTAAAATAAATTGGTTTTGTCCCATTCAACAGGTGGGTAAAATAAATCAGAATCTCTATGAATCACAAAAATCCAAAGTTGGATTGGGCTTTGGGTAACATTTACAGCCCTGGAGATCACACTCTATTCCCTGCGCTGGCACAGAAGGAGAACACCTACCCAGGAACGCTCCAGAAATTAGACATCTTCTAAGAGTATCAGCTCCTCAGTTCTTACAAACATGCTGGCTGATTTGATAGTTAAATTTAGCGTTGCTCTCACTTTCCATAAGATTTTGATGTAAACTCAAATCAAGAACAACTTGGGCAGGAATATTGGCTTTTGGTTAGAAACTCTGACCAAGAGTGGATGGTGTTAGTTATTCTTGAGTGTGCAAAAGCAACACAAGCTCATTTCAAAGAGCACTTGGCACAGGAATATCAAGTGTTAGTGCAACTTACTCCAGCTGAGAGTCATTATTTCCAGTGGCAGTGGAAAACCATTGAGAGGTCTCATGGGAAATTGTACAAAATGTTATGGCAGGAATAATATTAACCCTTGCCACTGTTTTATGTGAAATTTCCAGTCACAGCCAAACTTTACTAGGAAATGACTCCAAGATTTTAGAAAATGACACTTTTGCCACCCATGATTTTCATAACTTAGGAAAGGAAAATGTTAAACCTGCTGCTCAGTCTGCTCTCCTGCATTCTAGCACATGATTCAAATAGCAAAGAGAAAAGCAGTTTCTGCTAACTTCAGGATTTAACAAGACTGGTAAGGGAAAGACAAGGAATGGAAAAGTCTCCCTTGTAGGGAAGCAGCTCTAAAGTCAGGGAGGGATGGGGGAAACAGCGCTAAAATCTCAATGCAAACATCTAATTTAAATCTTCCAACTTCTGCTGCTTCTCCAGAAATCAATACAAGATAAGGGATTTCAATGAACTGGGAAACAAGGTCACTTATTTAACGGTTTAAACAAAGAAATGAGACTGTTTTGATTTCAGGTTAATATGGGTTTCGACCCATAGACCTGAATAAGAGTGTCTGGATACATCTGAAATAAATTTGGTGATTGAACCGATATTATTCCTACCTTTAGGCACTAATGAATGATTACAAACCATCTAGAGAAAAATTCAAATGTAAGGAAACCCAATCCTTTAAAAGCTCGAGCCATCATCTAAATATGGGACCTAAAGGATTATGCTATTAAATTTGGGGTCCTCAGTGGGAGGGATGAATCCAAGCACACAGCTCCAGATTTAAGCAGATTCTCTATGTTTCAACTGAGATTTCTCGGGAATTGTAGACAGAGTAGTCTCTGCTCAGGTAGGGCATTATTTTGTGTATGACTTTTTATTTAAAAAGCTCTCCTGGAAAAAAAAAAAAGAACAACCCACAACACACAAAAACTAACTGCTTAATGAATGCTTTCTGTCAATAAACATTGTGAAGAATGGCCCATATATTGCTCTAATGGCATTAAGAGTAATTCAGAAAACAGTACTTCACTGATTCCCCTTTGCCAATTCAGCCGAGAAGCAGAAATATTGACTAGAAAATGTAACAGCTCAGAGGTAAAAATTAGGCTTGTTAAGAAGTGTGATTGCTGCATTCATATTTTTCAAAGCAGTCTATGGTTACTGTTTAGAAATGCAGACACCCCCTTCCACCACCTTTATAAGCCTGCAGTTTTGCTATCATTAATAAAGCCAAAAGGGAGAGGTGGGGCCACATGTGGTGTCAATACACTTTAATTAAGTGTAATAATTCCCCTTTTCCTGAGGTAGACGTGCTAAGACAGATTTCTCTTCAGAGATTTATGCCTCGCCGATGTGTTTCTCAGTTTTTCCCTCTGCTTCGTGCGCGGAACATCAGTGCCCTCTTTGGGAAAACCACGATTCTGCAGGACTCGTCCAGGGCGACAGCTTCGAGTATTTCTACACGTCCACGCTTTTAAAAACTGTTTTTACAGAGTGAAACTCACCCTGGAGCAAAGAGCCTTTTCAGCTTGAGCTCCAGCTCATAAAACGCATAGGAAAGCTTTAGCTGGGCTTCAGCTGCGATCTGGGGAATCCATTCACCATAATTTGATCAATAATTTAACTGTGAGAACATCCTGGGGGCATTTTAATACCTGTACAGACATGGTGCTCTCTCTCGACCTTTCGTCAGGCTGAGACATCCTGGGTTGTAGCATTATCACGGTCAAACCTTTTATCTGAGCTTAGTCTTCCCCTTCGTCAGCTGGTCTGAGCAAAGCAATGAACAGGGAACCCTCCAGGACTACGTGTGGTTGTAAGTGCAGTGGTCAGATTTGGGCTGGAAAATTGAAATAGTGAGATCATCCCAAATTTAATGGGATATAGATCCTTCAAAAATCCCTATCTAGATATTAGGTCTTCAATGTGAAGCATGGAATATGCACTGAAATCACCAACTAAGGTATGGACTTTGCCTATTTCGGATTCGGTGTTTCAAGGAAGCGTGCAGGAAGATTTATCCTTCCTTGAGAAGAAGATTTATAAAATTACAGTGTGGGATTGGCAATATCAGGACCAAAATTCACAGCTGAGAGAGGATCAGTTTGTTGTTTCTTTTGAGCAGGTATTTAGTTTTTGTACATGACTGCAAAGTTACGGGCAGTTCCTGGTCGGCATCTGTGCAGGTCACAGAGAGAAGCAGGAGAAGGAGGCCGTTGACAAAGCTCCTCGGAGCATCTCACGAGGGAGCCCCTGGCAGCCCAGGAGGGAGGCACCGAGGTCGTGAAGCTGAGCTTTCCAGGGAAAAGGGGAGGCTGAGTGGGAGGGAGGGGATTTTAGGAGTGATCAGAAGCTGATAGCACGCACAAAGCTCTGGATTAAAGGCACTATTGCTCACTGGAGGTCACTTTTCATCCTGAAGGATAATTCTTGCCTGCTGCAGGCTTAAAAACGCCATCTCGCATTCAACATCTGTTTTAGCGATCTCTTCCGAAAACAAAACAATATTCCCCCAGCGATTGTGGTACAACAACACAACCCCCTCTGCTCCCGCCTGATAGCGGGAAGTGCCCCGCTGTGCTGCAAACCTTGCCCTGTGTTCCTGTGCTGTATTACCCCCAAACAAGTCAGGGGGCTCTCTCACTTACACTTTAAATACTCGGGAGGGATTCACCTGGGACCGGGAATGAAGGGTTTTGCTGAAGCGAGGAAACCTACAGGAAAGTGCTAAGCGACAGACAGGGGGTTGGAGGAAGAAAGAGATCCTGCAGAAGCCTTTGCTCGGTGATCAGGATGCATCAGATAAGCAGGAGCTCTCACATTAGCCGCCTTCGGTTAAGTAGCAGTTTGTGAGCAGTGCCACATCCTGATTAATCCATTGGATGTACAGTTTAACCCAAAGTTTCCTGAATCCACGTGCAGCAGAGCTCCTATATAAAGCACTACTTTCAGTCTCAATCTGGGTTGTTCTATCCACGCAAAATACAGCTGAGGCGCCAAAAGCTCTGGCTGCAGCAGCAGCTTCTCTCCTTGCACAGGAATTTAATTTCTAATTCCAGTATCACCAGAACCAGAGAAATCTGATAATGGAACCAGTAGTGTTATTGAGAAAGTGGAATAGTGTAAGATGATGAAATAGGGGGGAAAAAAGAAAAAGGCAACCAACCAAACAGGAATGATTTCTACAATGGTGTTAAAAGAGGAAAGGATTGAATCCAATATCTGTGTATCTCACCAGACAAGAATTGTCAAATCTGTGTAGGAGTTGAAAATTTTTGCAGCGATAGGTGTGGAAGAACTCTGTCAAACCCTTCTCATACACAGCTCTTTGGCATTTAATTTCTCAAGAAGCTGAAGAGGAAAGTTCAAACCAAAAAACCCATGAGAAAATGGCTTCTCCTCCCAGGGCGCTTGCAGCCAGCCTTCCCTCCACAAATCAGCCCTGATCCAGTGTGGGATCACTCTGGATTCACCCAGGCTCCTGCTGAAACCACATAGCAGCTCATGACCAAGCCCTGACCCATCTCTACTGGGCAGGTGCAGCAAGGACTATCAGTGAGACACTAATGCAATGCCATTTGTTTTGCAAAGGGCACCATCTGCAGAGAAGCCAGGAAGAAAGTGAAGCTGGTGAAGCAGGAAAAATTTGGTCCTTCCTGGAATAGTGTCTGGGAGGAACCTCTGAACATCTTTTTACCAGCCTGGGATAAACTGCAGTTTCTGATGAACTTGATGATCTTAAAGGTCTTTTCTAACCTAAATGATTCTATGATTTATTCCAAAATTCAGACCATCACTTCCCTTTTTTGTCTTACTGTTTAGAAGAACAATGTGTTTGTTTCCTCCACACATCACCTAATCAACTGAATAAAATTTTATTTCAGAAAATTTTAAAATGCCTAAGAATTTTTCTACATTACATTGTCAAAACTATCACGTGCTGCAAAAAATATTATACCTTATAAAAAAAGTGGAAATCAGTTTGTTTATAGCTTGAACACTGCTCAGTCTTAACAGACACATCAGATTTCTTATTTAATTCCTAACACCTGCATTAAACTGTATGCCAATTTAGGACAACCATACCTGCATCCAGATATCACCAGACACACTTTAGAATTTGCTCTCATATTAAAAAAAATTATTTCTGAGCGTAATCCAACCTAATGCATTTGACTCCAGACATCCCAGTTTAGGTGAAATTCAAGCTTTCTTTGGTGGCTAGAAGCAGAAGTGACCCATGCCCTGTGAATGTAGAAGAGGTGCTTGCAATTTGCAAATCCATCTACAATTTAAACTCACTAGTCATATGGTTTGTATTTTAACCGTTACATGGTATGTGTAGCCCTTTTCCAAAAATTTTCAGAAAATCCGTGTCATGAGCGTTTCCTGACGGCGGGGGACGGGGTGTGCTTGTACCCGAGTGGCACTGGGAGCTGGGCTGGGGCTCCCGGTCTGTCCAGGACCGGTCGTGTGTTAGCACTGCAATGAAAATCTTAAAGAACAGTATTTCACTGACGCCTTTGAGACTTTAAATCACGTGCCGAGGATGTTCTTCTAAGGCCAGGTTGTTATAGGTCTATGTGGCAGCTTTGTTTCATTAGAACAACAGAGTGTTAAAATTGCCTTCGTGAAATCACCCTCAAATATCTGGACTCTCAAGGACGGGTCCTTGAAAGAGAAAGCAATAATCAAGAGGAAGCCAGCCAGCTATGGCTCAGATTTTATAATGTTTTCCTGCTGTTATTTTCACCACAGGCTATTTTATATTCCCTCCCTTTTTTTTTTTTCCTCCATGAAGCTGCATTTTAAGGTCACATCTGTTCAGGGCACATAATGATTTTTATGACAACTTTGCAGAGAAGTGGAGAAGTTGACTGCAGAAGGAACTGCAGGCAGGCAGGTACATATCAGGGAGGATTTTTCTCCATCTTGAGACATTTTCTCATGTTGAACTCAGATGATCTGTCCCTAACAAAGACGTGCCTGGCCTAAAATCTAACAGGGCCCAAAGAGTGAAAACAGCTAAAAACGAAGTGGCAGAGAAACACAGATGTCAGAGCAATAGTTTATCTGCAAAATACTGTGGGTTTATGTCTCTTTTTAAAAAAAATTTCTCAAAAAATGTTATAGGTTTTCAACATTAGTTTTTAAAGGTTAGAAAGAGCCTTTGAGAAGATCAAGAATTAACAAGCTCTCCAGTGTATTGGAGAGCAGCTCCATCTGTGTGTGTTTGTAGGAGAAGGGGATTGCTCTTTGCTTTCACCGTATTGGTATTTTTTGGAAAATTCCTCTGCCTTAACAAGACAGGTCTGACAAAACAGAAGATCCTTTTCCTTCTTGACCACCTCCCTCAGCCATCAAAGGACATCACAGCCTGAGGTGGGTGGCTTCGTACCATCGTCATGGCATGGTGATACTGTCATCATAGCATCGGGCTGGTGGGGACACGGACAAAAGTAGCGACATGGGTAAAAGCAGCAAAAGGAAGCTGGTTTTGTGTCTTGTGGAAGGACCCAAATCTGGTACCGCAAGGGGTGGCTCAGTTCTCTTTCTCTAATGCCCATTGCGTTGCTCTGTGCTGCCTTTATTATGGTGGTGATATTGGCTGGTGCACTCTGAGAGCAATTCTGTATCATCGGATTTGTACAACTTTTTACAGGCCCTTTTTGATCTTGGGCAAAGCACACATTTGATTTTCTTCTTTATCAAATAGCTCCTAAAACCATTTACGGGCTTCACGGTAAACAGAACCCTTGCTGAGATTAAAGCTCTAAAGTAGGAACATGGAAAATATCAATTGCAATGAAATTGCTGCCTTTCAGTGAGAGTAATGATTATATCGTGCATCTGGTGTTCGTGCCCCTGCATTAGTGCTGTCTGTGGAGCGGTGAACACGCTTTACTGCTGGAGCTCCTGTGGCTCATGCTCTGAGCTCAGGGCAACGCGTTGGCGTCAGAGCTCGAAGCATCCCCAGCTTGACTGGTCACTCAGTTCATGCTTTAATGTGTCATCTCCTGTGCTGACTACAGAAACACCTCTCCTTCTGGGAACACCTCATGGGAGACTTTGGCAGAGCACAGAGATGACTATAAAAAGGTACAGGCAAAACTGTAGAGCAGTAGACCTTCCCCCGGCACTAACTGTCATATTTTGGACACACTTCTGTCCTGGGGCCTGAGTGACTCTCCCCATCAGATCTGAGCAGAAAGGTGTTCGCTGTCTGTCCACAAACTACAGAAAGGGAGTCCATCTCTGCTTTTCTCTATGCCTTTTGCTTTTTCTTATCCGATATGATTCTCAAATAAATTACTACCAAACCAGAAAGATAGCATTTTACATCCATTTTGAGCCGATGCAAATGATTTCAGAAAGAGCAAAGCAAGAGATTGCCAGGTTATCCTTCTCCAGTGCAACACGGAGAAGATCATATTGTAGAAGTGCTGCATGAAATTATGGCAACTGGCTTCTGGGAGCTCTACTGGTAGCTCTATCATTCATGTCTAGCCTCCTGTGGGTGCATTTTTCAATTGATATCCCTTAAATAACCTTAATTATGTGTATGTTAAAGTGCCTCATACAGCAGGGAAAATTGAGGAAGACACTTATTAAAAAGAGGCACCAGCACATGTGGTATTATTTTTACAGTCATCCAGTGTGTTGATATAAAGTATTACATTTGAGTCAAACCTCATTTGCGTGAGTAGTTAAAGTGAAAGCCGATCTGTCTTTGCATTGTGGCTCGAATGGCTGTCCAATTAGCGGAATGATTAGCCCGGCTAATATCAACAGAACCATTCCTGTGTCAATTTGACAGTTACATCACCGCACAGTTTTCAGCCACTTCCTGAGGGTTTCTGAATCAGACCCAAGAAAACTGCAGCCCTACAAAATATCCCCATGGAGAAGGCATGTTTCGCAAGCGGCGTTTTAGGAAAAGCCAGAGAACGGTTTCTTATGGAGGCCAAATATTTGTGTTGACATTTTTTCACAATTTTCCAATGTTTTTTCTAAGCATATGATCTGTTGTTTTCAGCTTCTGCTTCTGGAATGACTGCTGAAAAATTGTTTGTTTTTACTGAGATTTTACTTGACCTTGAATGCAAGTTATTGCTTGAGCTACTGAATAGTGGTTTATGTTGATGATATGTTGGCCATAAATCATTGCAGAGGAGTTTTAAAGGTGCACAGGAATATTTATTTGTTTTATTTTTTAAAAAAAGAGGTTGTTTAAATTCCCAGTCATGAGCAGAACACGTTTTTCACTTACGTCGAAGGTTTACAAATAAATAAGTTCTTTTAAGAATCCCCTTCCTTGTTTATCTTCTGTGGTTTGTTACTTCTCACTCTTTTTCCTCTCAAGTCTTTCCAAGAAATCAAGCACGACTCTGTCTTTATCTGCCTCTGGACAAGTCAACTTCTTTTCTTCCTCTTTGCTGTAACTGATAGTAGTTTCTAACATTTTCACCTGCTCCTTCCATCACATTTTGAACTCTTCTCTGCAGGCTCAGTGAGGTCCCTGTAAACTCTTTGGTTTAAAAAAAAAAAAAAAAAGAAAGAGGAAAGAATCATGGTCTTAGAAGAAATATTTAAACAATGTTATATAAGTCTGATTTTCAGAAAACTTTGAGCATCTGCTCAAATAGTTTTGGAGGGAATTCCAGCTGGATATCTACAGGAGGGAGCATCCAAATTCCCCAGTTATTTTCTTACATAAATATATTTGAATCTATTCATTATTAAGTGCTATAAACACTAAATGGTGCTTATACCCATTTGGTATAACTGTTTATTACCGACTGCGCCCCTGGAAGATACCAGGGAAACATCAGTGGGTTTTGAAGTCTGGACTCATACCCATCTGTGTCAGGTGTGCCAGTGTCGCTGTTTGGGGCTAAAGTCATGAGACTTGTGGAAGGTCAGAGCTCATCATTTGCCCTCTCCAAAGCAAACCAGGCAAAGACGTGGGTGGAACCTGCTGGCTGCTGCTTGCCAATAGGAACCCCAGCAGATGCAGGTGTAAAGGATGGAAATTTCCCCCATTTCTAGGTTTGGGAAGAAATTGTAGCCTTTGGAAATGGCTGAGTGGACAAGCTGCAGATAACTTTCTGTCCAACGAAATGTCTTTTGGGATGTTCCATTTCATGCCAAATGAAAGTTAGGATTAAAGTCTCCTGTGGTAGTTTCACTGGAAAACCTGCAGGGCTGATATTAGTAGCACCTGATTATGTTCAGAACTGGTCCCACTCAGAAAGAGCAGCCAGCCAGGTCTGAAACCTCTTCCTTCTGAAACCCCTTACTGTGATGCTGAGGTCTTTCTACTTTAAAAAACACCATCTTCATCTTCAGCAAGAAGATGGGCCCTGATCAACCTCTCAGCACACAAACCTTATGATACCTTCAGCATTGCCTGGTCCTGCCTGTTGAAACTTCCTATATATAATTAAAACCTCACAAATATTGATTTGAAACCAACACTTTGGTGTTATTTTTTTCCCCTCATTCTCCTACCAGCCCAGAGGAAAGCTTGTCACAATAAATGGAATAATTTAATGGAATAATTTTAACATTGATCAAGTGTTTGGATTCCTTTTTCTGATTGTGTTTACACATTATTCTTAAAAGCAGAGTTGCTTTGAAGAGAAATTGCTAATTGTCCTACCCCAAGAATAAAACCGAAGAGACTAATGTGGACAGTGCAGGAACAGTTTTCTAATAAGCAATTCTACAGGCATTTGAGAAGTTTTTGGTAAAACATTCAGTAGCTCCAGGAAGTACAGTCACTTCCTTATGGATTTCTAAAAAGTGGATGATAGGCATGTCCAAACCAATGATGGCAAAGCACTGACACCGGTGCTAAATTTGGCACTGGCAAATTTGGGCTGGCACCAATGACAATGAGCTATAAATGTTTTTTAAAATAACTTTGGCACCAGGATGGGGGATCTGTTCTAGATTACCATTAACGCTGCTATGGATGTCTGGAATTTCTTCCATGGTTTTTCCTTTCCAGGCTCCCTACTAAGATCCATCTTGGAGTCTGTAATTATTAGCTCTAGAAAAAAAAAAACTTTTTTACAGTATTATGCTGTATCTAATTTTTTTTGATTCTTTTCCACAACGTGAACCTGGATCTAATCAACTCACTTTTGTGGTTATTTCATTTGCATTTACCTTCGAGATGTGGAGTGAAGCCAGAAAGCCATGATGAGTTCTTCCTTCCTTCAGGAAAGACAGGGAATGAGTGCAAGTACCAATGCAAACCACCTTCATTGAATTTAATCATCTGTAATTTGTACATATATTATGTTGTAGTCAGTGTCCTTTTTATGGGAACCCGTCTGTTTCACTTGGAGTGGAATGTTCCCTCTTTCCCCCACATACAAATAATATATATTCTTTTTTACTGCATTTGTTTAATAAGGAATTCTGCATTTTGTTTAGCCCAAAGGATACCTGTGTGGGATGTCCTTTGGTAAGACAGGAAGCCAGGAACACAAACTGGATTTGTAGTATGGAATGGTAAAAATCACTTCAAATCCCCAAAATGATTTTTGTTTAGAAAGTTTCTAAATATGTTTTATTGTCAGGCATCATGCCCCATTATGTGGGAAATGCCCAGGAGTAGTGTTCTTTCCCCTCCATGCCCTAAGCTGACATTGACTGAAATCCTTCCATTAGGGGAGTTTATAACAAGCAGAATTAGGTTGTTGCTTTTAGTTCAAACACATACCCCTTCATTTCCTCTAATTTTATACAATGTAAATAAATACTCAGTGGGGCTTGGAGGCTACTGGAAAGCACTGAATGCTGATCATGTGTTCTAAATAAGGCACTCCCAAAAAAAGCAATGCCTTTAGGCTGAGGAAGGTAATTGTCAGTTGTGGAGGAGAAAGGTCGAGGGGTGCAAGTGGGCTTTTTCCTGTATTTGTCCGAGAGGATAAACAGCAGGGAAGAAATGCTCTGCTAAAATAAAACAAAGCAAAAATATGAGGAAAATAGATGGCTCCCCTGTTAGATGGCAGGTTTGGCTAAACCAAACTGCTCCATAAGACTGACAGGCTTTGTTTATCAAAAGACGGTGCTTTTCTCTGATGAAAATCCTGATTTTTCCTAAAGCTGCTGCCTTCCAAGAGCATGGTCTAAAAGATTTGTTGTCCAGATCAACTTCGAAATTGTTGAAAATGGAGTTAGAAACTGCATATATTTCTGTCTTACAGCATTAAATCTGTTCCTTTCACTACTAAATAGTTGTAAAACATCCATACAAGCAAGAAAAGGCAGTTTAAAGTGTCTTACTTGCAACCACCTTAATAATTAACTGAAATCAGGATAAGGAAGATATTGTCACCATTTGGTCTCAAATCCAGGAAATAGAAGTGTCAGAGCTTCAGATCTGTCTGTCTCCCTTTGTCCATATGACTAGTTCAGACACCAAGACATAGAAATTGTAGAGAAATTGTAGAAAAGGTATTTGTAGGAATATTTTTCCCATCACAAAGAAGGCTTCCAACTCATGCACTCAAGCCGGCAAAACAAAGCTCAAAAACATTAAAGAAATCCATAGATGTCGAACTAAAGAAAAGGTTTAGCCCAGCAGAATAGTGTCTCTATTCTATTCCCATTTGTTTTCTAAATTGTTTAATGTAAGGCACAGCCTTCCTTTAATTTTAGTTTTTTTGGCCGGCTTTAAGAATTTTAAAGAGATCGTAACGATCCCTAAATCACAGATAACTGAACCTATAAAACACAAACTCTGGTCTCCTCATAATGTCATCTCTTGCCAGCTCTCTGTCGGGAATGATTTTCAGTCAATTTGATCTTCAATAAATAATAGCCTAGGTAAACAGGTGAACTCACAGTAGGCAGACTAATCCTCTTACCCCTTCCCTAACACAGATGTCTCCCAGGGCCAGCAGGAGGGACAGTTATGAGATTGGCAGGCCATACAGCTGTGTCCATTCCACTTTTTCAAGGACTTAAATAGCCCTCAAGTGTGATTTTATACTCTAAAACATCCTAAAATATGACCACATCCTAAATGCATTAAAGATTGTTCCAGGGCCCCTGTGGTTAAATGGAAGAACCAATATCCTTGAGTAGCTCTACAAATAGGAAAAGAAAACTACATCAAATATATAGAAGACTATCGTGGTGAATAAAGGGATATGCATATTTTGCTTGGGTTTAAGGAAAGAATAGGAAATCAAGTATCTTGCCAGTATTCAGGTTCATTTCTTGCTGTGGTTTGGGACAGAGAAGGGATAATGAAGACTGATCAAAATGAGCCAGAAACAATCATACAACGCCTTAATTCCTAAGACTGTCTTGAGAAACAAGACGACAGACAGATAAATAGACAGACTGATGCTTGCCTAAAGGCATGCTGTTTGTCAAATTTACACCAAGATTTGTATCTGACTGGAACTTAAATTGTCCATAGATTTTCTCTTACTTCAGATTGAACCCTGAGAAACATTCTTTGTGATTTCCTCGGAGTATCACACTAAAATAACTCTTATTTTTCCCTAATAGCTTTGCTAACTAAAGATTCATCCTGTAGCACATTATAGTTCCAATGTATTTCTCGTGGATAGAAAAGATTAATATAAGCAGTTGATCTTTTAAGACAGTTTGAGTTGACTAAAAAGCAGATACAGAGACCTGGTTTTATAGACTTATTCTTTTCTGTGTGTATTGTTTTCATATAAATACGTTTCACCTAGTTTCCAACTTACCGTCATTGTATTTGACATGACTAGCTGTTTCCAATTTGAATTTTACAAAACTAATCAGCAAGGCCAGGTAAAACCTTTTCCAAAGAAACAAACTAGCCCTGTCCATCTGCAAGACTCGATGGACTGTCAAGCCCTATAGGATGTCAAACCCCACGGAAGAGCTGAACAGAACCAGATGTGGTCAGACCTTGTCCATCACTACCTTGCACGTGGATGGAGCAGGTGTTGGGCCATTATCAGCGAAGCTGAAAAATCTGGACTGTTTTTTTTTTCCTTATCACAGGTTTTCAAACAACACACTCTAAGAATAAAAATAAGGTCATTCCTACTCAACACTTGAGAGATTTAGGTCTTGCTTTACATGCTTTTCCACCCCGAATTCCTTTCATGGCTTTTCCCCTTTCTGGTCTGAGGCCCAGCAATTTTCTGAGCAAGGGATCCAACCCAGTAATGGGACATAATTCAGTGCGGTGGGTGGTTGGATAGTACTGGGGAGAAATTTGAACTAGCCTAGTTAAAGTGAAATTGCTAAAACCAGTTATAAAAACTCCTTTTTTTTTTTTTTTTTTCATGCAGTAGAATTTGTTCCATCTTTTTGTCACAAATTCTGAAATTTGCCATGGTCTCATCAGCTCCTGGGTCTGATTTTTCTGATCCCATGCTGTGAGTTGAAAACTTGGTTTAAGTTCTATTTGATCTGCCTCTATAATTGCCACTTCTGAGCTGTGGAGTGGGAGTCCACTCTACTCCCTGGAAGTAGAGGAGTCCATCTCTACTCCCTGGAATTCATTTTGGGCAGAAAACCAGAAGATTTGGTATCTACTGGAAGAATCAATTCTTAATTTCTTGAGTCTATCCTGGGCTGGAATTGTTCAATTAGAGAAAATCACAAACTAAATTAACAAAGGTTAAATAATTCTAACAAAAATTCATCCCTATATCATGAATTAACTTTCAAACCACAATCCTTTCAAACACTTTGTAAAACATCTAACTGACTTCAACTCTTCCTGTTGTTTCATACTACTTTGTTTGCATCATGTTACTGTACATGGTACTGAAAGGCATCTACAGGAGTGGTTAATGAGGGCTGTGTATAATCTGGTGCTGGATATCAATAAATGTACTACAGAGGAGTAATATATAATTTAATGGGGGTTAGATTGGCAGAAATACTGTTATGCTTTCATTATATAGTCTTGTTCTTTTAAACTTGAGACATTGATTTTCCTATCAGTTTTATTGGATCTTCACTTAGAAATTTATGAAGATGTGGTAATTTTCTACTAAGCATTATCAGGCAACTTAGAAAGCTCATGAAAAACTTTCTCACAACTGATAGGAGATTTCGTGATGGAGGAAGAGTTTGTTCATTGTGCTATCACTTTACATGTGGTAGCTTCTTTTCTGACTTAAAAGAAGTGACCGTGTCTGTTCTGCAAAAGTAGAACTCCTCATCTGCAAAAAGAAATTATTTTGATTTCATTTGCATCATTGTCACTGGGTTGATTTATTCTGAGATGCCACAACTTCCATGTATTTTTGGCAAGAAAGAGGAGGAAAAGGAGCACTGGCCTTGGAGCAAGTTTCTTCCCATGGTTCACAGGAGATCATCCTCCCCATCTGCTTTCTCTTTTCTTCACGTATTAGTTACACAATTTCCTGGATCCTGCTTTCACAGTTTCCTTTGCTGTTATGTGGTCAGTATAATGTATTATAATGAAGCATAGGTAGAAAGAGGCTCTAAACTTGATCTGGATTAATCTTGCCAGAATTTATCTCCTTGCAAAGTTGATGAGAATGGGGGAGGTCTGGAGCGTGGGTAGGTGGCACAGCCCGCGTAGTATAATGTTGGCCACTGTAAATAGAAGAAATGCAAATAACTAAGTCATTTGTCATTGCTTTTATTCACACCTTCTCTGCAGTCTTAAAAAAGGACATTGTTAGAAGGCAGTCAGCACTGAAATAGATAAGAGAATAATTATTTGTTAACAGATACTCTAACATCTTAAAAATAATTGTGCTTTTTTTTATTATTATTATTCCAGTAATATCTCTGCTCCCTGTTGTTCTATAGCCTTGTTCCTTCCAGGAAAGTGTAATACAATCGTCCAATGTTTCTTAATTCCTTGCCATAGCAATGAGCATTGAGTCAGGCCCCTACTGAGCATTTGAAGAACACAGCGACATTTAGCAGCGTCAGCTTTGCTTTCTGTATAATTGCAACTCAAGAGCCTGATTTTAGGCTGTGTTAATACAGTCCACCACCAATTAAAAAAATAAAACAAACCCCCAAAGTGAATGATCTACTAAATATCTCCTAATTTTTCTTAGTGCTCCTTGTTTCTGCCGTTTCCACTGTTTGCAATATCTTTTCCTCATCAGACTGTAAGCCATTTCCTACAGCTTCTCCTCCCTCATTGAACGGTGTAAGGCAAAGGGCTGAGATTTTCCATCTTCAGAAGGAACAAAGAAGTGCCATCAGACCAACACTGGCCATGCAGCTCCTTGGTTACTCTGAGCCAAATCCCCTTTTGTTCCTCCAGATCTGGTTTCAGCAGCCAGCTGGTCCATTGCCCATCCGCCACACGCTCTTGGCATCCTGGCAGAGGATCGAGGACTGTGTGTGGCCAGGGTGCAGGGACCTCCATCTCTGGCATGGGAACAGCTCTTGATGGACCCTGAAGAGGCAGGTGCGTCTTGGTGGAGCAGCTCCAACCACAAGCTGGGCAAAGTGATTCCTCTTGCACCATGCCCTTCGGCTTGCCCTTTGGCGTATCTTTGGTTCAGCTCAAGGTCTGGACCTCAGCGTGCATCTTATTTTTCATGGAGAACAAAACCCATCCCTATGAGCTGTTCATTACCCGACACAAGAGCTTTATGCTCCTTGCGAGGCTCAGGACTCCCTGTGGAGTCAATGGCCGAACTTTCCACACTCTGCAACATGGATAAGAAGTGCTGAAAATCATGCTGGAATAATCAAAGACACCTGTCGCTGGTAGAAACTATTTCTTAGTCAAAGCCCAACCTTTGCTAATAGAGATATACGGGATCATCAGAACTGCTCATAAAACTGAGGCCAGGGTTTCGGTTTTCTCCTTGCGGGCAAAGTCTTCGTACTCACTTTCCTCTCATTCAAAAATAGTTCAACCACTTTGCTGGAAGTATTGAGGAAAATGTTATTTAAAATGTTAAATAAGCTCCCTCCCCTCAAACACCTGCCAATATTTGCCCCTAAAATGAAAGTTTAGGAGAATTCTGAGGAAATGAAACATTCATGAGATTTAGCCAAAGGCCCACCTTCTTCTAAGTCGTAAATCGTATTTGTAGAAGAGTCTCCCAGCCAAATTTGCCTGTTTCTTCATTTGGATTTACTGGATCACACTCACTGCTTTTTACTAATTCTTCTAATAGCAGCTAGCACACTCCATGCATCCTGGCGCCCTGACTAGAAGCTGTGTTTTACCCTGGTTTTTTTTTTTATGAGACTGCCTGAAAATTTCTTCTTTGCGGATCTTGATTTTTAACAGCTCTTTGATTTGTTGCCGTACTGCTCACTTCTCTCCTGAATTGCTTCATATGCTATTGATTTTCTTCCTCTCCTCTGCAGTAATCTCCTCATCTGACTGATGTGAGATTTTGAGAGCCCTGCACTGAGGCTTCCTCCTTCCCTTCCAAAAGAGTTCAACAATGTCCTGTCTTTTTTCCCCCCCCGTTTTTCTTTTTTTCCTTACATCATCCTCATGGCTCACATCCTTTCTCTGCATCTCCCTCCTGATTCATTATGTAACCATGAATCTCTCTTCAAACACGGAACATCTGGGGATGGAAGGAGAAGGGTATAATTACTATAACATGTGGTAAGAACAGCAGATTATTTTGGTATTATCATTGCAACTTCCTTATATTTCTCTTGCTTCCCTTTTGGCATCACAGATGATAGAAAGTAGCTGAGTGAAACGTTTCCTTCCAGCTGTCTCCAGAGGACGCAGCGCAGGTTCCTGCCAGCGTGATGGTGGGCAATATGGAGAGGCCACAACTGAGGCCATGGTTTGAAATGCACGTGATATCAAATAATGCCATAATTACAGGGTGCTGAGATCAGGGCACTCCCTGCCAGTGGAATAAGTGTCCCTGTACTTCTTAGAGGTGAGAAAAAGAGAGCAGTATTTTAATTCCATCAACACCACCACACCTTGGAGCCACCACCATGGAATGAAATCCACCAGGAACAAGTCCATCTTCCCCCCCCAGCAAGACACCATTTAATAAATGAGAGACTGCTGAAGTGAGAAACAACCCCTAACCTCACAGTAACTCTTCAGAAGTCTTGTAATATTTTGGGGTTGGTTTCTGTCCTGTAAAACAGTCAATAGATATCAGGCATCCCTGCTTTGGTGATAGTATTCTGTATGAGTTCCTCCATGCTAAGCCCATGGTGAAAGACGGTGTGGATCAATCTGCTGAAGAAGACTTGCAGTCAGTGTCACAGAAAATAAACTTTGCTACGTAAGGAGTTCTCACTGCTGTCAGCCAATACTGATTCTGCCAGTACCGTCTCTGAGATACACCTCTTCAGCCAGGACTGTCAACTCAAAATGCACACTAAACCTGTATGTGAGGCTGGTGTCACACAGCATTGGAGATTACTTGGCAATCAGAGATTACCCCAAGCAGTCTATGAGTAGGAAGGAAAAAAAATATATATATATTAAACCCTGGGCTTGCAGGGAATTGTGCAGTGAATGGTATTAGGCGTGTTGTAGTGTTATTTACATCCACTGAGGTTGAAAAGGGATGTTTAGCAGATGGACAAGCATGAAATCCTGCTCTCCAACAGCAGTGCAAGAGGTATTAATGTGCTTCAAGATTAATACTTCATGATCAGTAAGCTCTTTTGTCCCATTTTCATTTTATTGGATTGCCAGTAATCTTGACTGGGATGTTCCCCGCTCTTGTAATACAAATATGCAAAAGTGGTACTAATGCAAATGCAGATAATTCCTTACAGTTGTGTTTTCTCTTTGGTACCTTTGTTATTTATCATAGGCATTTGCAGTAAAACAAGTGGTTACCCTCCCTCAGGGTCCCATCTTCTCCTCCAGTCATGCTTGATCCCACTGCAGGGACAATTCACGTGTTGAATTTATGAGTCTGAAACCATTTCCAGAAGAGCCCACAGTGGTGCCATAAACACAAGTTCCAGCTGAGGGAGAAAGGAGTCTATAAGTGAGCACCTCTCCACAGCCCCCCGTGTTAGCAAGGGAAGCAAAGGAGATCGATGGTTTATGAGTATCGCTGGCATCGGGGTCTATTCCTCTTTTGTTAAACCTTGGCAAATAACAAGAGGGACTACAAGCCATAATACGTAGAGCTCAGTGAATAATTCATACTGAAATTCATGTTGAAGAAGTTGCCTGTGTTTTCTGTTCATGCATTACCCATGAGCAGATGTCGATTTTCTAAATGTGCTCGTCATTACAAAGTATTCATTAGGTAATTTCTGCAAATACTCTTTGGCTTTCTCTTTGTTCTGAATTCAGTTTCTTGTTAGCACCTAACTTTAAAAATGGAACTATTTTGACTTCATGTGGGAATCAGAGAGTACGGTTCTCTGATTTCTGTTCATAAGTCACTGGTCTCTAGGAAAAATATCTAGTAAGTGTGGATCCAAATTTTCAATTAATATTCTCTATGATTTATTTCATAATAACTGCTTGGCTGAATTCTTTTGCTAGAAGTCTTACGTGCCAGATTATTCATATGCTTACAGAAAATGCTCATGATAAAACTATCTGCAGAATTGATACCAATCATTGCCCAAATGCAAATATATACATGTAAATGATAGAAATTTCTTCACTGTTTCCCATAGCCAAGGCCCTGAGTAATATCTGCCCTCTCTCCACATTGTTTTATTCATCTGTCTTAAGGCATCAAAAAGTACTGTACTGAGTCGTCATGTTTTTCTTTCTTATCAGTCTTTAAGGGAAAGATCCACTGTGATATTTTTCAGCAGCAGTGCAGACATGTGATATCAATTTAATACCAACACCATGTGGGACTCATTGGCCCGACTCGTGGACTGCAAAACTCGTGGGGTTTCTTTGCGGTTGTCATAATCGCCTCCGCTTGCTTCTGTATCTCCCCTCCCGGCTGCTCCCCTCCAGCCCCAGGTGAGAGCCCTGGCATGGGACACGCAGGGTCGCACGATGCCCCTCTCACCAGTGGCATTGTTTGATCCACTGAGATAGCCACCGGCCAGCTGAGTGCTAGTGGGTTACCCGAGCCTTTAATACTTATGCTTTTAGCCTGTAGCAATAGGACAAGGGAATAATGGTTTTAAACTGAAAGAGAGTAGATTTAGATCAGATATTAGGAAGAACTTCTTTGGGGTGAGGGTGGTGAGAGCCTGGCCCAGGTTGCCCAGAGAAGCTGTGGCTGCCCCATCCCTGGAGGGGTT
>JAOTQQ010000003.1:35228696-35247631 GCA_026546715.1 Gallinago undulata
TGTGGTGGGAGGTGTCCCTGCCCAGGGCAGGGGGTGGCACTGGATGGGCTTTAAGGTCCCTTCCAACCCAAACCATTATATGACTCTATGATTCTATGTTAATTGTTTAGAGGTAGACGTGAACTGCTGTTTGCTCTTCAGTGAAATTGAGGACCAAACTTCTGAGAGTCATTTACTGCCTCGTCTTTGCTGAGGGAAAGGTATTGAACAACTGGGAGAAATTAGTGAACTGCTCAGGCACGATACTGAGATCAGCACGGCTGTTTCCAACCAAACCCAAACACATGTTCATTCTTCTTATCATCACTGCTATGTGAAGCTGCTTGGGGATCTCATCTCTTAGAATAGATACAAGATGAGAAGAGTGAGCTGAAAGGGGAGAAATACACCCAGGCGTGGAAGTATAATGGTCTCTGAGCTGCTTTGCATTCTGTGGAAATCTTTCCATATGGCCTGGGCTGTTTTTTAACAAAATAGTGCAGAGCTGCCAAAGACTCAGAATAGATAAATTTAACCTTGTGCGAAACACAGAGGACGGATCCTTCTCTGGCATAGCTACACTGAAAACCACAGAGAAATGATGCTTTCCACCAGCTGAGGATCCAGCCTAAAGGATCTGGCTTTAGGGGATGGAAAACCACTACAAAACATAAGCTCTCAGCTTGACACACATCCTGAAGGCCAGTGGTGGCTGGCGCCTACCAGCCATCCATCTCACACAGGCCATAAAGCTGATGAGCAGTGAAGAGAGACACTAGATGGGGACGTGAGAGCTGGAGCATGCAGGAACATAGGAAAAGGTATTTGATTTGATTTTATCTGTCAAACAACAGAGTATTTTTTTTCGGTAAGAAACACAAACCGAGCCTGTACTTCTCATCAAAAGCAGAAGAGGATTTGATGACAGGAGTGGTTTGTTGCTTGCTTGTTCTTATTTGATTTGTGGCATGAGATTGATGAGTTTCTCAGGTGCTGTTGAAGTGAATAGCTGTATAATCCTGCACAACACTATTCATTAGATTTATCACAGAAATGTGGAGAAGCACCAGCGCGAATGCAATTGCTTCCTCTAACTCACAGCTGCAAATAGAGAGTGTGCAGAAAAGAGCTTTCCCATTCAAATGTAGGTTTTCATTTTAAATTGACTTTGGGGACAACTTGCTGAAGAAATTACACAAGCTAATATCTTTCCTTCATTTTAATTAGATCTCATGTGCTTTGACTATGACAATGAAATCTCTTGATGGTACTGCTCTCCTTTAAATATGTTAGTTTGCTTTAAAAGAATTGTTGCAATATGCTGGTGTAACAAAAAGGAAAACAAAAATACCCCATGTACACTGGTGTTTATAAATACTTGTCTGTCAAGACACATAATGTGTAAATCTAAAAGACTTTTAAAGCCACAGGTCTTAGTTTCCAAAAGGCTGGTCTTATTAGAGGCTAAAAGTAGCCAGAACAATGCAGGCTGACACCATCGCTCTGCAGAGGAATCTTTGTACTATTGGAGCATTTAGTTAAAAAAATAAAAATAAAAAAAAAGAAGGTTCCCATCCTTCTATTGCCGAGTTTTCTTCATCCTAAAGAACTTCAGACTCACCCATGGGCCAAATTCTTTAGATTCTGGTGTTTGGCTAGTTTACAGGCCAGAGAATGAAGCTTTTTAGGTTTTTATACGGGAGAGGATGCGGAAATAGGGTTCTTACCGCCTTGTGTAGACATAACAGAGGAATATGAACCCAGCTGCGAGATTGAGGGTTTGGGGTTTCTTCTTGTTAGTGTACACAGGAACACACGCTTCAGACCTGCTACTCTTTCCATCCAAAATTATATTATGGATACAGGCATGTTCTCCTAAACCACATGGTAACATATTTCATCTCTTTATTTGCTCTACAGGCCCGTTTTCTTCTCTGACATCAGGAGGAGAAACAGCAACGCTGCCCTTTGAGTCAACCAGGAGGTTTTCTGCAATAGCACAGAGGTCAGTTCTCTTTTTGGGTCTCAGATAAAGCTTTGTCACAGGAGTTGACAATGCCTTGTGGGTGCTGCTTTCTGCCTTTCCTCCCTTTTGCTGCAACAGCTCAAGATTGTGTTAAAATACTGGCACCGAATTTGGCTCCTGGAAATAGATAGATCCAAGTCATCAGGAACTGGCTGCAAGTATTTGAGGGCAAAGTGCAGCCCCTGAAATGCCAGTCATGACTACGGTCGACACTGTTCAGTTTATCCTCACAGATTCCTATGGAAAGAGAATGATTTCTTGTGTTACGCCTGGTCCATGAAGCTCCTGCCTGTTGGGATGTCCCATTGCTGGTGCACCCCACGCTCCTGTCCCACAGTGGGTCCTACTCTGAACTGCCCTCGACCCAGACCCGTTATTGGAGGTGGCATTCCATTACATGCATTTGAACTAAATGTCAAGGCAGATTAAAACAAAAATGCCATTTAATTTTCAATCCTATTTATTAAAAAAAACCCAACACAACCCAACATTAAAAAGGCCCAGAATCTATTTAAACAAACTCCCTCAGAATGTTCATAAACTCGACAGCTGTGTGGAAACTATGCACATCTTTCAGGTAAGTTCCAGGGCTTGTTCAAGAGGGAAGAGATCTTGCCAGCCCCTATTCTACATACGTTTTATTGGTCACAGACTCCCTATTAATTAGCAGAAACATCAGTGATCTCGTGGGTTGCCTCTTATTCCTGAGGTGTTGCCTGCTCTCCCTCTCTTGCAGAGGCTCCCGATGTTAAAAAGCTGACCTCAGGCTTTGGGGATTCCATAAATCTGTTACCACATTCCTCTGATAAATATTTTCTCAAGCTGTTTAGTAGAACTTAACAGCAAAGGGAACTGCGGGTAGTGAGAGTGGCCAAATAAACATTCACATTAGTGAGTTGACTTTCCAGCAGCGTTGGTGCTACTGGAACTGGCCACCATGGGATGCAGGCTGCCTCTAGCCACGTGGGTGCTCGCTTACGCCGTTAAAGGTACATTGATGTGAGGGAGATGAAAGGTGACCTGGGCAAACTCATCAGAAGAAGACCTCTGTGAGACCTCTGTATGAAACAAAGGGATCAAATGGTGCAGGACACCAGGCATTCAGCGCGTTCAGCCTCCTGTCCTGGGGAAACGCCCTCTTAGCAGAATACAGGGACAGCTGTTTTATGTCAGAAAGAAGGAGTTTGGGTCAGTTTCAAAAACTTGGGAGCTTCTAATATTTATTTTCAGCTTCGGCTATTGCTCTTCCATTCCTTATGACCCAATACATCTCTCAGACTTCCTAAAATCCTGCTCTGCCAATGCATTGCCACAAATTCAGTATATGTATTGGCATCACACAGGCAATGGGACACCCAGAAGAATGGATGGTCTTTCCCAGGGCTTATTTTATGCTGAGAAAGGGACTGGTTTGGATCACATTCTTGACAGCATATGGTGTCATTACTTTTTTTTTTGTACAAGTTTTGCAGAATCCAACCATTGCAACTATATCAAACAAGCACCTAGCAAATATCTAGCGTTTCTTCATCAGTGATAAAATTTCAGTTAAAAAGAACAAAAATAGAACAGGAGGAGAAAATAATCTAAATCCAATAAGATTTTTTTAAGTTAAAAAAATTCTAAAGAAAATTACTGAATTTCTTGATTCCAAATTGTAATTTTTGAAGTAGAGCAATATTTTTTTCATTGCATCGAGTTTCAGTGGGCCTGAAACAGCTACAAACTGTTTATGGTTAGGTGCCTAATTATGGGTTACTAACGATAGGTCTTTTGGCCTGTTTGTTGAGATTGTAGAACTTGACCTGTCGGGACTCCTTGCTCCTTGGCCTGGTTCAGTAATTAATTTGCCATATGGCTTAGAGAACAACAAGCAGGGTTGTTTGTCTCCCTGCATAGCGTGGTTTTAGGAGTCTCCATAAAGTTCTTTCAAGATGAGCAGCTAGACATTGCTAGAAGTGCAGAAAATTTTAGTGCCAAACTATTCCAAAAGAAGTTAAACCTATTCCAAAAGTTAAACCTCAAATTGTCAAAGGCATTCCCTTCAGTTAGCATTGCCCTTCTTGCAAACTCTCATAAATAGAAGTCCAGCAAAGAAAGAAGCTGATAAATTAGACATAGATCTATGAAGAAAAAGGGAGCCAGAGACCAATACCTACAAGACATATGTCTTTATTTACTCAAACATAAATCAAACAGAACAGGAACTTCTGCAAGTAAATCGGATTCCGTTTGTATGTTTTTCCTGACACATAAATCTGGCTGGAGCAGAATGGCATGAATAATAGAGGAACCGAACTCCCACAGTGACTAATCTTTCACTGAATCCCGACTGATGGCTTACCCTGCTTACCTGGACTTTGGTGCTGCTGCGACGAATCACGGGATCACCAGAAGCAACGTGGATGTGCGAGCGCTAAAGAGTTTCTCTTGCTGAAGGCAAAAGGGCTTGGACACGAGCTCCTATGTGCTACTGTCGATCCAACCTTTATTAATATCATTTGCTAGATCCTCTCTAGGGCGTCTCTCTTTTGAGGCCTTGAAGAAAGTCCGCAGCTGTTTAGGTAACAAATAGCAAAACACAACGCAGGGGATGTAATGAGAGCGATGCCAACTGGCAGTGGAAAAAAATAAACCACTTGCAGATGTGTTTGTGGATGAGCTTCCCTACGCTAAAATGTGGCAAGAGCCCAGCTGTCCTCCCAGATGTGGGGAAGCACATCCCTTGGAATGTGATGGGAGATGGCTTCAGTCTCCCAAGTCCCTGGTTCCCAGAAGGCATACACCATCGCTTCCCAACACTCAAGCTGATGGAATATGCCCAGAGAGCTGCAAAATGATAAGGCTTTGTAACAGTTCTTTGCAAACCGTACAGGGGTCTTCACAGCAGCAGCTCTATCCACGTGGCTCCGATACCGCTCACCTGGCTGGCAATAGCCGTGCTATATCGATGTGAAGTATTAACTACCAGAGACTTTCGCGGCCAGATTCACGAGGCATTTCCAGGAGAGAAAAATCCCTTCTTTCTTAGTTATGTTTTGCTGTCCAAGCTGCTGAGGCTGCAAATTTGACCATCTTATGACTTGAAGAGACCTTAGGTGAATCCAGTCTCACTCTTAGGAATGTTATCTTTTCAATTTTGGCAAACGGAGGATGTTTTCATAGAGATTCCTCTTGCTCACACTAAAATGGAGAAAGATGGAACATGAGAGAGGGTTTTACTCCTCTGGCTGACAAAGTCTGCTTTGAGTAAAAAAAATGGATCATGCAAAATATTATTAATGATCAAATCCACAGTTTTCACTAAGCCAGAACATTACTCAAGGTCATATCCCCTGAAATCCTCCTTTGACTGATGGAGTGGTTTCTTCCAGTTTAAACGCAGTCACAATATTATCCCTAATGTAAACTGGCAACATGGATGTTTTTGCAGTTGGTGTTGGTAAAGCATTCCCAAGAGTGGCAGATTACTTTCCACCATGGAAAAACAAATTCTACCCTCCCCGCCATCACCCCCAATTCCACTCACCTTTTCCAAACAGTACATTCAGTAGGAAATCCTGATGATGTTAAAGCTACTTCTGCTGAAAACCTGGCTACCTTAATTGGTCCTGTTCGCTTGATATATGACATTTTCTAAGTCAAAGTTTTCCTATGCTGAGCATCCATTAATTATGTCTCCAATGAGGCCTTCCTGGTACTGTATCAAATCCATTAAAACCTATCTTGCGGGGATGGAAAATGAGTAAGCAGATCCACGGAGAATAACAAACCAAGAAGTTCCTCTAGGGTGTGTTAAAGACTACCTTAAAGCAGCAGGGCAGGCTGTCAGGACTACAGCAATGAACAGCTTTAGAGGTTGGGAGCGGAGAATAGACTCCGGGGCAGCTCTTTGGAGCAGCAGGTTGGCAGAGTTACCTGGAGTGATGGCGTACGTTGAGTCTGTTGATGCTGAGCGTCTCATAAATACCCTGATATATAGCAGGAGGAGGACACGAGTGGCTCCTGTGGAGCAGGACATCATGGAGACGAAGGGAGAAACTGATGCTTGTGCTGGAAAAGGGCTGACCTGGTTAGGGAAAGAAAGGTTGCAGAGACAAGAGAGGGGAGGAGGAAATGAAGGGAGCCTTATTTAAAAACCGCAGTGCGGTTTTAATTCTACCACAATTGGAGTTAATGGCTAAGCTCCTCTCTGCTGTAAAGATCTAGAAGACAGTTGATAGTTTTTTAATGACTTAGCAAAGAAGCCATCTGGAAGGACAAAGTGCTGCATTATTTCTAGATTTGAATGATGCTAATGTGTTGTTCCAGCGTAACATCCAGCCAGTTATGGTGCGTGTAGTGGAACGGGGCCAGGTTGGTTTTTCTACCAACACCTGGCTGGCAAGTTCAGTAGAAAACAGAGACAAATTTTTGAACTACACCACACTGCTCTAAAAGATGAATCATCTAAAGAGAGGTTTTTTGAGGAAAAAAATCTCAGCAATAACAGAAAAAACCCACCAAACCCAAACACAGAATGAGCCCCTCCTGGAGTGCCAAGGGTATGTTATATTTCATGACACTGTGCAGGACCTATGACCAGGTCCCTTCGTACTCCTGTCACCCTTGCAAAAGCCCAAGTGGGGACCAAGGGCTCACGTGTCCCACTTGCCTGCTGCATCTCTGGACGTAGGTGCAGTCCTGGGGCAATGGCTTGAGAACAAAAACCACAAAAGCCATCAAAACCTTGCCATCAGAAGGATCTCTAATGAAAATATCAGGCTGGCAGCCTATTCTCAACAGTCCTTGTGTTTTGGGTCTCTGGACCAAATGGGGATTTCTAGTTCTCAGGATGTGAATATGGGAAAGTGAGAACTACATCAATTTAACCTGTGTCAGTAGTTTTAAGGATGTAAGATATACCTATACAGTATATTTGTCAGTCTGCCTTTAGGTAGATGTAAGTGGGCTGACAAGGTGCCACACAGCCATAGTTAAGCTGATTTAACACGCCTCTAAGAGAAAGACTATAGTAGACCAATTTTTATACATTCATACAGCCTATGGATTGGAGTTGAACCAGATCCTGCTTATACTGTGCTGATTAGAGACCCTCTACCCCCTGAGAATTGTGCAGCTTCTTAAATATCCATCTATTCATGCTAATAGCTGTGCTGTTTGCTTGGGGTGGTATCCATCTTCATGGACTCTAGACATTTTAAATTTAGGCATCAGTCATCCCAGGCTCCCGTTATCATGGGAAGAGAGAAATGGCTCTCTCTTGAGAGAAATTCATCACATGTTAAAATAGGTGTCTGAGAAAGGAGAGATGGATAGCTCTTTGGAAGGGCTTATTTCTCTAGATGTCTGACCAAAGTTATTGCACATGAATCTCAGCTTATCCGTGTCCTAGTATCCAACTCTCCTCCAGCTTGTATGTGCAGGTATCTGGCTGCACACCCACCCAGCCTAATGCTTCTGTTCTTTATAAGGTATAGGCATCTATCTAGAGATATGTATGAAAAATAATTAAAATTCACCAATGACTACAAAGGATTTTTCATATTTCACTGTCTACTTATCTCTGTTAACTCAGATAAATTAGGTCAACCAGGGAATGTGGCCCATGTGCTAAAATCATCAGCGGATGATGTCATGGTCAAAATGAGTCCTCTTTTAGGAGTTTAAAAGGTAATTGAAAGGTTATTTTTTTTAGAAGTTCACTTCATTTTTTCTAATGGGAAGTAAATGAGATTCAGGTCATATTCAGGCAAGCTCAGGGTGAAGTCATAGGGTGAAGAGAGGGAAGATGGAGTTGAAGATTAATTTGATTAGGATTTCTTAAGATAATATTTGATTTTATGAGGGGTTTAAAAGCAGCAAGGTCCATTTACTAAGTCTGAGCTGTTCACTCATTTTTTTTTTCGGGCTACAGGGAAAGGTACAGAATCTTGGTTGGAGTTAGATGGTCACAAATGGAGAAAAATTAGTACCAGTTACAATAAGAATCTGCAAAGTGTTAGCAGAATAAGTGGATTTGATTAAAGGCAGAGTTGAAGATTCTCTGATTTCTCACAGAGTTTCCTAATTTCTAGAATACTCAAGCTGCAATCTTTTAACTTGGGTGAACTCTACAAGCTTTTAATACTACTACAAAAAAGTAAATTAAAGAATCCACAGGAAGAAAACAATTCCTTGCCATACTTGTTGTTTCCAGGAAAAAAGTTACTAGAAATCTGTCTCCTGTTGCTCACAAAGAAACTTAAAACTTTGTAACTAACTAAAATACTAACTAAAATAGGAAATAATATGGGTCCAAGGAATAAAATTCCAACATGAGTAGACATGGGATAAATTTCTTCAAAATGGCAAAACACCCGGTGTTCGTGAAGCAGGATAAGATCCAGTACACAACACACTGACCAAGGGTGTAGGACAATAGAGATATGCTGGTACAAAAAAAATCATTCTGAAATACAGCAAGCACTCACAGACAGTAATTGTTTTAGTTTTGAGGACACTCACAACAGATCTGCAGACCATCCTAGCTCTGAGCAATCTATCAGTGTCACCAAAATTAGAAGACATGAAAAAAACGTGGGGAAACCCCCCCTATTTTTCTGTTTGCAATTTATGAATTCATCCCCAAAGGTGTCAGGGTTATTAAACATCCATCAAGCTCCGATGTGCCAGCCCATCAACTGTGTGTGGTTTTGCAGGAAATTTGGAGGGTCACAACAGGTTCACTGGTGCTTGGTGGATAGTCCTGGATGACTGCAGTAAGGATTTTCTACATGATGCATTTTAAAGCTGTGACAACCAATAAACAGTTCAGATGAAACCTGCGTGAACAAGAACGTGGAAAAATGAAAAGATCTTTACTGCAGGTATAGTACGTGCCTCTTGTAACCTTCATTGGTTTCTTGAATCAACAAAACAAAGCAAGCAATTTTCAAGAGGATAGATGTGAAATACCAGTTTGGAGGAAGAGAAAATTAGAGTGTAACTGAACCTCCCACAACTGTTTTGTGTTCTTTCCCTACAAAGGTGACATACTTGACGAAAAGATTCAGGGGGATTTAAACCTGAAGCTCGTGGCTCGCTCCTCTCATTATAACCACTTATTTGTGAATACCCCACACTGTTGCACACGCTGATGTGTTTGTGATCCACACTCCAGGGCTTGCCACTCTGTTTTCTTACAACAAAAACATTTCTGGTGAAAATGCCTGTAAGTCTGAAGATCAATGAGCCACTTTATGCACACTCTTGCTTTCCTCTAGGACTTTGGACAACGGCCCAGTCTAGACGTCATTCTGCGAGTCATGCAGACGTTATTTTCCTTCATCTCTTCCAGGAGCTTTCCTTACCCTGCCATCTTATCAAAGAGTTAGTATTTAAACAGCTTAAGCTTGATTCAGCTTGTTTTTGATGAATTGGCCCCAGACCATTTCTACAAGCAGCTCACCAGTCAGAGCTGGGGAGCAGAAAACCCCAGCTGGGAGGCTGGGACAGGCAGCACAGGCAAGCTGGAGGCTGGGACATCCTTCAGCAGCACCAGATCTAGAGCTTTTGTGTCTACAGGTTATGGACAAACTTTTGCTGTGACCAGAATGCACCTCCAAAATCCTTGCTCTCTTTATCATCCCATCTTCCTATATAGCTTCTCATGAGTGAGTCACACTTCTCCACTTGAGAAGGTCTTTTAACTCTTTGGAGGTCTTTGGTGGATGTTTAATATACTGTCTTTTAATGTCAGCAAATTAAGTTCCCCTTGAAGATAACAGCTTGCCCTGTTTTCTTTCCAGTGTGGCCCTGAGACAGATTATCTAGATTTCTTGAGTTTTCCTGTTTACTCTTCCTCGAGTCCCACCAAGCTGGACTGATGTGTGCTGGAAGGGGTCGAATAATGTTTCTAGCTTTACACTAACATTACCTCACCATGGTCAATATTTATGCTGTTGTTACAGGGCAACGTACTTAGATGAGCAAACAACGGCTTGAATTCCCCATCCACTACTATTTGCATGTCTCATCACTGTAAATACTAATGCAATTATTAAGGAAATGTTTCTTTTCTGGATGGGCAAAGGAGGACAAGTGATATAATCACAAGTGTAAAGCAGGAACTTGAACCTCCATCTCCAAAAGCAGGAGCTACTCTCCTGATGAAGAACCAACTTCTGTTAGTTCTCTCTTACGCAGAGCACTGAGGAGACTGAACAGGGAGGGAACTGTCTCACTGGTAGGGAAGGTAAGAAGACCTAGAAATTAATTTAAAGCATATTTTTCTTAAATCCATGATGGTCCAAGTAGGCTTGGTCCTAATTTCATTTAGGGTTGGGAAGGCAGTTCAGGAAAACAAATGTTTCTCTCCAGATTAAACATGGGTGGAAGTCTGTGTAATGAATTGAATTGGCCCTAGGATCATTTTGCTCATCCTTGCTTTTGTGAAAATATTTGCAATGTGACTTTTGGGCCAACTGAGAACTGCCTCTGTTTGTTAAGGACCGCAAAGTATGTTTACAGTAGAATTTTGGAAATGTCTTTGAATAATGTGGATTAGTGGCTGCCTGTGTAATTTAAACCTTGCCATAATTAAATACCAACAGTAATTAGCAAATAACACCCAAAAACCTATATAAAAAATATCTTTAGAGAATAACCAACTTACACAAGGACTTGTAGTACTGGGAAAGCTCCAAATGATCCTGAGGGTTGTCGTGTCCCTCCTCCTCTCTGCCTCCCGCGTACTGGGAAGCTCAGTGGGCTCCCTGGAGGGGAAGAATCTTGGATTTCTCCTGCAGCAGCCTGTGCTGGAAAATGGGACTGATCGATTCTAACCTTCTGCCTGACCAACCTGACTGATCTATTCGTGTGCTCAGGAAGGTCAGAGACATTTGCTAAATGTTTTGTGACCGTTGTCACTAAGAGGATCCCTGGAGCATCTGCTGCCCAAGGAAAGTGGGATGATAAGGGGCTCTTTTTCCACCTGTATGGGTTTGCACCCAGGAGCCATACAGAGAGCACTGAAGGGTTTGTTGTGGTGGCTGGGGACTGCTAGTCTTTCTGCTTCAGCCTGCGTAAAGCCAGGCTGTATTTCTGTGAGCAACAACTGTTTCTTTGAACACATACAGAGACACACAGGCACAGGAAAGAAAACAACTGAAAAATTCAGGAAGGTGGAATGAAAAAGAAAAGAATAATAGGAATCCGTGATTTATGAAACAGCGCAATGAATGACAGAAATAAAGGAGCCTGGGGTTTTATAAGATTATCTGAATTAATTTGAGAAGCAATACAAGAAGTGAAGCTTTGTAGCTCTAGAGACAATATTCCCTCAACTTTTTATGTCTATTCAAATGCCTGGTGTGTGGGTTTGTCAAGCTTAAAAGACTAGCAGACTTGGCAATCCAGTTCTTTTATCTGCAAGCCAGGTAGGGCACAGGCAACCACCCAACTTTCCCGTATTTTCCTGCCAACATTTTGACTTTACACTTGAAGAGACTTGGTGCAGAGGGTACAGCGAGATGCAGTCTTTGTGTTTGTTCTGCTCGGCAGCAGAGACATAGAAAGATGCCAATGATGTGTGAGGATTGCGGGAAAGTCCGACCCTTTGTTTACTTCAAAATGAGCTGAGAAGATCCAAGAAACAGCATTAAGCAGCACAAACTGGACCTGGCCTGGGAAACTAGAGGCAAGGAAATAACTGGTAACTGGTTCGGACAGAGCGAGGGTGGAAGGGTTGTATACCGAGTCCTCACCCAAGACATCCATCCAGGAAATAAATCTATCTGAAACTGAAAATGAAGTGCCTCCCTGGCCTCATTACCAGGGTACCTGAGCAACTCTCCACCTTAGAATCACAGAATCATCTAGTTTGGAAGGGATCTTTAAGATGGTGGAGTCCAACCATCAACCACTGACAAAACCATCACTAAACCATGTCCCTCAGCACCATGTCTCTTCCATGCTGTCTTCACAGCTGGTTGGCCCCACGCCTTCCACAGACACTCACCCAGCCCTTCGAGGAGTAAGGGTGTCAGGAGCATCCTTCTGCTGAGGCATCTCTCTCTCCAATGGAGAGAGGTGACCAGTGCAGACACAATATCCTGCTTTTAGCTGGTTAACATCAGGGAGGACAAACTCTGCCTCTAGTGAGTATAATATGTCCACCTGAAGGGTACAGAGACGCAGGATCTCGTTTGGTGCATGTTCCCAGTCAAGTGGATGAAAGACAGCTCTGAGTCAGATGCTGTGTAACGGGGCTAATATAACGCTGGGTCTGAACTATTAATCCCAACGCTGTGGGTGATAAAGACACATCCCAGCGTGCCTGGCATGGAGTAAGGACTTGAAACTGAATTTCTTTTCTTTTAGGCGGGCATTCCAAGTTATCTAATTCCCATTCAGACTTAAATATGCATTCTTGTTGTCTGCAAGCTAAAATTCAATATCTGAAGATATTTTGTACTACAACCATTGAAACCCAAAACTGTTTTTTTTCCTAATAGTTTCTGATCAGACTGATTAAGATGTAGTGAAGTCAGATCTGGGATGCAGGGTAACACATTCCAGCTCTGCTCACAATAAGCATCTCAGATTTACTCCTGGATCCCAAGTGTTCTCCTCTGATACAGGATACTACATTCCCACAGAGTTCTTAAATCCCTGCTATGCAGCAGAAGTGTGTGGTCAAGAGTCTTTTGCATTGTTGGATAACAGACTTCAGTAATGTTTCTCACATCTTCAATGCAGCAGAGGGCCTATTTTTTGAGAGTCGAGCCACAGGCTCATTCTTTTCTGGGAAACAGCAAAAATCAGACATCAGTCAAAGGCAGAAAGTCTCCATCTAAAATCTACCTCACCCTCCGCCATTTCAATGTGTTGCTGCTTGCTACGGACACTAGATCCAGATAAAATGACTGATCTTCACCAAGGGAAAGGAATGCCTTCAAACATGAAATATTCCCTTCATTTACGGCCTACAAGATTTTTGGAACTCCATGCTGTTCCACAAACCCTTGGCTGCAGCCCTTTCCATCGGCCCATCCAATTCTCCCCTCGCCTCGGGACATGCTGACTCCGTAGCGAAAGCTCATGCAATTCATTTTAATACCTGTCCCATCATCTCATTTTCGTGGACCACCCAGACCTCACTGAGCTCAAAGCACCCTGCAAGCTAAAAGATGGCCATCTTTCCACATTATTTGTGTTTGGATTTGTGGGATTTTTTTCCATACAAATAAACTGTGGCAGGTTCACGTTAGAATTGATTGAATCACATTAAATCTGTTTTCATATTACAGTATAATCAGGATGGACGTGTTTACACTAATTGGAAATTAATTATGTGCCTGTGCTAAACTGGTAGGTTTTGATTGTGGGAGGTTCAGGGACCAAAGGACTTCAGGCTTTTCACTTTGGGAGCGTGTTGAAGCTCCTGTAACACACACAGCAAAATGGTCAGGAGAGGGGCCTGATTGATAAAATCTCCATGAGCTCAAACCTTGCAGACAGTAAAAACAACTGAGCTTCATTCAAGTCACCATGAAGAGGAGCTGGTCCAGCGTGTCCTTGCTTGAAGGAGTTTGTAAGCTCATCTGGAGCGTAAGACAGGGAGACCAAGGCAGCAGGGAGAGCTGGGGAAGGACAGGGACACCACGACTAATATTTTGTGATTGCTGAGCAGAGACGTGGTGTGCTGTGGGACAGCAGCAGGGAGCTTTATCATGAAACTTGTAGAAATCATTACTGGAAGGCTTTTGTTCTGTTTTGTTTTATTACCATGTCGGTTCCCCTGCAAATAAAAAGCCAGAGAGCAACCCGTGTAAAGAGCCTTGTGTGACAGGGGATCACACAGTCCCTGGGGTCCAGCTGCTCTACAGCCCAACCAGATTTTTTGCCTGAAGTTTTCTTATGCTGTTGCTGAATCAACAACATGGGAGCTTTTGGGACACGTGAAAAATCAAGCATTTGATTTTTTTGCTGATTGAGAGCTGCTTACGTGCAAGTCACTGAAGGGATGGGAAACATCTCTGAGGAGTCATTGAGACAAACGTACCTGGGATGCTCCGGAAAAGCAGATTTCTGTGGCCTCAGACACCAGAATAAGCTTTAACCTCATGGCCTAAATTCCACCTGCAGCAGTTTTATATCAGCATAATGCTCATGTGTTTAAGCAGATGATAATGAGGGCAATTACTGTTCAATCTATTTAAAAAGCTGAGATGCTAGGGCTTTAAAATCTGGACATCTTCATTCTTCCCTATTGCCCCCAAAACTAGGCTTCAGATCTGTGATTTTAAAGGGGTGGGAGAATTGAAGACACCTAGAATTTTTAGATCTCTAAAGGCCCGTGAGCTGACCAGGGCCACCATTTTCTACATATCTTAGGACAAGGTGGCTTTTACTTCAGGTGAAAAAAAATCTGTTTTCATGCTTTTGCAACCGATTGAGAATATAGAACCACTACAGTGATGAAAACTGGCTTTGCCAGTTCTGAGCAGCCTGTTTAGCTGTTGTTAGTGCTTTTTCCTATCTGATGGATATACATGAAGCTGAGACTCTTCCCAGGACAGGACTTGTGTCCATCTCAGCACCAGTGCCCACTGCTTCAGGCGTCAGATTTGCAGGAGCAGTTTGAAGTCACTTATGAAATATTAGAGCCTTTTTAATAATTGGCAGGTTTACCACCAGGCAAACTGTGCTTTCATCTTAAATTGAGGAGACGAGGTGGGGGGAAGAGTGGGGGGGGGACGGCAGAATGGCTAAGAAAGAAAAAAGCAAGAAAAGAAAGAACTAGAAATGGGGGGTGGAGGGGAGAGAACAAGGAAAAGAAAGCACTGAATCTTGCGTATCGTATTATGAGCTCCGGGGGCACTGACGTTCTGTGCCAGTGTCTTATTTGCATGGCTATTTCAAAAGAAAAAATAAACAGGCGACTCCACAGCTGGCGATTAGTATTCTGAGGCGGTAGGAGATCTGGCATCGCCCCCAGTGCAGCCGACGCCGGGAGCCGCGGAGGCCAGCGATGGCCAGCGATGGCCAGTGACAGCCGGGGCTGCCGAGCTCGCCCGGCCCAGGTGCCACGAATTCGAAGCTCGCTCGCTCTCATGCGGCACAGCTCGGTTCCCGAGAATGAATCAGAATATTTTGTTTTCTCCCGAAAGTGGCTAATAAAGGGTCTTTGAGCAACCGGGATGCTCAGCTCCAAGCACGCAGTGCTTTCTCAGCGCAGCACAGTTCTGCCATGTGGGCTCCATTTTTTCCTGGGTTTCTATAGCATTATGTCAGAACATGATTTAAATGTAATAACAATTGTTTGGCTTGCAGTCCAGAAGGAACATGTGGTACCTTTTTACTGTTTGACTATTTTTATAAGTTAAGCTACATCATTTTATGTTAACTTAGAGTATCTGCAGTTCCTAGGGAGAACTTGCATTCCAGAATTCAATATTTTGTTCTCTTGCTATGTTGGAAATATATTTTTATTTTCCTCTTCCAATTGCTTTTAAAAAAAAAAAAGGTTGTCTTTTAGTGTAAATCCAGATAAAACCATCCTGGTCATGTCACCAGCACCCTATTGTAACAAGAAGTGGATATTAAATTACCGTGTCCAACTGGCTGATTGCCATTAACTCTGACTTATCTGACTTATCCAGGAATTCACTGTATCCCAGACAAGCAGTGTCCTGTATAATTTAGCTGCTTTTCAAGTGCAAACGACTGCTTCTCGAATAGAAATTTCACAGTAACCCCTCTTCTCATCTAGTACCATTCACGCACCCGTTAACCTATGATGACACAGATGTGTGTGGAAGTGGATTTGAAGGCCACGTGTGTGGAGGGAAACCCAATATTCTGTTGGAACGGGCAGATATTCACGCCAAAGAGCAGGGGAATTCAGCCAGGGAAGGAAAAGAAACAATATGGCAAGACCCGTCTGGCCAAACAGGGCTAACAAGCCCCTCCTGACTGTTTAATATCGAAACCCCCCAGTGCTCTGCTGGAGGTTTTAGAGCAGGATGTGTTACCAGTTACCCACCCCTTGTGTATGGTCTGGGAACTGTGTGTGGAGGAAGAAGCTGATGTGCACGTCCGTGATGGATCGATGCTCCTGTAACCAAGCCCAACAAGCCACTCGTGGATATGACTATCTTGTCACACCCTCTCAGCAGAGTCTATTTACAGATGGATTGAAAATGGAACCTGACAATCAAATCCCACCAGATCTCAAGATAAGAGAGTCGAGCTCATATCTCACTTGCTGGTTGCTCTCAGCCTGTTCCTGCTCACCGTGTGACAGTAGCCAGGAGGTCAATCCCTTCCAACAGCTACAAGTTCTTATTTTGGACCAAAAGCTGAAAATGCCTTTTATAACATCAATATTATATATTACCACTGAGTTTGAACCCTAAACCTGACTTAAACCTGCCCCCAAACCATAGATAAAACTCATGATTTTGATTTATCTCCATTTCAAAAGGAGGAGAGCCAGGAGTAGTCAGTTCCATTTTTAAAGGCAATCCTGCAGCTCACAAAGCACTCAGAAATAGTTGACAAAATTAATTTAGGGTGGTCAGTAACTTGCAAGACTTCCAGTAGTTCAGTTCAAACAATTCCCAAGGTGCGTGCATGGCTCTGCCTAAATTCCTTTGCACCGTGTGGGATTTTTTGGGGTACGCACTTAAGACTTGAGTACACGGGACAGGTTACCAGTGAAATCACAGCAGTGTAATTATAACGTTATTATTAGGCACACTTGTTCCAGAATAGAAGCTACAGAGAAAGCTACACCACTATAACTATGGCAATATAATTAGGCAGCAGACAGACTTCTTAGTCATGCTTTATTTTCTGCTCTGGGTCTGTTGCAAAGCTGACAGGATACCCAGGAAAAACAAGGTGACTGCAGATTCCTGGAGAGGAGCCTGTGCTCAGGCTGTAGGATCAGCTGCGGAGCTGCACGTCATGAACCCCCCGGATCCTTAGAAATCTGCAGCGAAAGGCGTCCCGTGCTGATAGAAGATACAGGCTTTGCCTTTAATATCGGAGTGGAGTCAGTGGCCGGCAATCTGAAAACAATTCTCGGACTACAGCAGGGCATTTCGTGTCTTTATTTCTTGGAGAATTCGACCTGTCTCATATGAAGCACTGAAATCCAAAATTTAATCAGCAGTTTCTCTCCTAAGCTGTATATCAGGCTGGGAATCTCATCAGAACAAGGTTTCTTGTGAGATTTCCAATTCCTGATGGCAGAAAATACCACAACAAAAGACTTGCTTTATTCTGGCCAAACCCAGAAATTTCGGAGACGAGCAAAACCAAACAAGTGGAACACCCCGAGTGTTTTGAGAGGTTTTTTTAGGGTTCACGTTAATGTGACCAGATCTCTTTGCAGTCCCTCTGCTTCAGCCACGACAACCTGATTGATAAATTGCCATTTCTCAGCAGTTTAGACAGAATTCTTATTTGAAGGAGTGGGATTTCTTTGTGCTGAACATACTCTTGCTGAAACTGGTGCTAGGAGAGGGCTCCGCGCAGCTAACCATTTCTTAGAAATGGAAGAAAGAAACCCCAAATCAAAACAGGAATTAGCTCAACCTGTTATTAGCGGTTAAAAGGGGAGAAACTGTAATATTTGAGTCTGATGTGGTCCCACTTGCTCCTAAAGAGGGTTAATCCTTTTTTCTTTTTTTTTTTTTTTAAATAGTGAAGTGCAAAAAGCGACTTACAGCTTTCTCTTCTTTCCGAGAAATCATAAAGATCTTGAGTGCCCTCTACAGCCCCACAGCATTCAGTCGGACCCAGAACACTCCACTCGCTTTCTGTGTTCTTGTTCTTCTTTCTGTTTCTCAAGTGAGCTGCAATGTGCAGTCCTTTAAACGAGCTTTCAGCACTGCATTAATCACATGCCTTAATGGGCAAATTCAGCTTTTTTCGTGGTAATATATTTGCATGCTCTTTACGTAGCAGAATGCTAAAAAGTACAGTCTGTGCAGCTGGAGAACTACAAGCTTATTTCATTTCCAACCCAGCTATGCAGCATGTGGTTTATATACTGAAAAGAGAAACAGAAAGCACAGTTTTCCTCCCTGTGCACTGACACTTCATCTCTTCTGCCTGTAGCCAGCTGCCTCCGATTGTGGATAACTCACGGAAAAGTCTTGAAAACCCCAAATTACTTTGCAGCCTCGTACATTTACTGTGAGTGATTTACACAACACGTAATGGCCCAGTGTGCTGGTTTACAAAATAAAAATGGAGGCATCTTGACTAAACTTACGTAGCGGTTTCCACGGCCAGAGCTCTGGAAGCCCTTTGCAAGCCTGATAAAGCTCTCGGAGCTGTGAAAATCGGGATATAACCGTGTTTTGAGCTGCAATTAGGCACCGAGCCTGGCCGTAGCTACAGCATCGTTCCACCCAGCATTTTATCCACATTCTTCTGTAGCAAAGAACGACATCGCTTCTTAGGTGGCTTCCCTGTAACTGCAAACACGGGGTTTGTGTATTTAGCTTTGCCCTCTGGACAGCTGCACGCTTTCCCACCCAGGAGCAGCTTCCACATGTGTCCTGCAAATACAGCCCACATCTGCTGACCTTCCACCGGGGCTTTTCATGGTGGGGCCGCGAACTGTCACAGCCTTTTAAATTCTGCTGCTCTGTCATTCAGGGCATCTCAGTGCTGCAGCCTGGAGGTAGGAGCCTGAGATTTCAGCTGGAAAAGCGGCCAAGAACAGCTTGTGCTTGGAGATGGACTTCGTCCACCTTTTACTTGCCCAAGTGGGTCAGTGCTGGTCATGCTCCAGCTTATAGAATCATAGAATGGTTTGGGTTGGAAGGGACCTTAAAGATCATCCAGTTCCAACCCCCTGCTCTGGGCAGGGACACCTCCCACCACACCAGGTTGCTCCAAGCCCCCTCCAACCTGCCCTTGAACCCCT
>JAOTQQ010000003.1:35247731-35292585 GCA_026546715.1 Gallinago undulata
ACCTGGGCCAGGCTCTCACCACCCTCACACCAAAGAATTTCTTCCTGAGATCTCATCTCAATCTCCCCTCTTTCAGTGTCAAACCCTTCCCCCTTGTCCTATGGCTCCCCTCCCTGATCCAGAGTCCCTCTCCAGTTTTCCTGGAGCCCCTTTAGGAACTGGAAGGGGCTCTAAGGTCTCCCCGGAGCCTTCTCTTCTCCAGGCTGAACCCCCCAACTCTCCCAGCCCCCCCTCCCAGCAGAGGGGCTCCAACCCTCCCAGCATCTCCGTGGCCTCCTCTGGCCCCGCTCCAACAGCTCCATGTCTCTCCTGAGCTTGACCTAAGTCACTTTAAAATTAGTCAGGTGCACCCATTTATACAAGCTGCTGGTGTGTTTCTGGACCATGGTGTAGACAAAATCACAGGAACAAGGGCTGCAGCTCATGGTGGGGATGCTCAGTGGGATGACACTGACTCGGTGGGGTCTCGCTGATGCTCTGCCTGGCACTGACCATGTACTGAACCCACCAGCCCCCGTCAGCCCTGCCAACACATGGTGGTGAGAGGGGGTTTTCCAGTTACACACACCATTTATTAATGGCGGAAATATCGTCCTTTTATTGCCCTGTTACCATAACCAATGTCTCCAAAATATCCCATGCAGGAAAAGTTAACTGAGCTGAGCTGAGCTATTAGTTCATCAGAAACTCTATGACCTGGGGAACTGTTAAAAACCTAAATAATAACAAACCTTTTATTTACAACTAGTAAATTATGCCCATATGTTTCTGAGCAGATCCTTTCTCAACAGATGAATTAACATGCCAGAAATAACCCATGTTAATGCACATATTTTTTGCAGCAAACCCTGATGCTTAATATGGCCTAACAACCTTTTGTTTCATTGTGTTTCACCTTCTGTTCTTAGATTCAGAGTTTCCTGGAAAACCAAATTATTTATTTTTAAGGAGGGGGGAGGGCAAAAATAACATTTTTCCATGGAAAATATCATTCTGCCTGTGCTGGTTTCATTTCAAAATACAGTTTGATTGTGCGTGTGTGTGTGGATATGAAATAATACCTAGAAATGAAAATCCGTGTTTCATTTTGAAATGTCAGACTGAAAAACATTTTCATCTTGAGATGTCACTTTATTCCTATGTTTAAAAATACAAAAATAAGATTCCATGCTTCATTTTAAGCACTTTAATTTCTTATCGCATAACTTCTTTCCCTCATTGGTGACTTTTCCCTTCCCCTTCCCCTCCTACGCACTCATTTCTATGCTGGAAAAGGCAGAAAAGGCAAAAAACTGACAAAAAATACGGTAGAAATGTTTTTCATCCTTTTTTTTATACTTTTCGAGATAGCATATTGTTTATAAAAAAGTGACAAGTGGAAAAAGGGGAATATTTTTATGGTTTCTCCCTTTTTCACTTTCTAATGTCTTTAATTAAGGACTTTGTATTGAAAAACTACAAGGGGCAAGGAAGTTATTCCTAGAATCAAAAATCAGGAAGCAGAAAAATGAATAACCCTACCCATTTTCAGAAGCACCTGGTCCAAACTCAAGACAAAATGAAAAACTGAAATAAAAAAAAAAAAAAGAAGGAAACCATGTGATTTATCCAGACATGTTGCTCAAAACCATTCCATTTTCCTTTTAAGCTTTCCAGGTTGATTTAAAAATAAATTAAATCAGTGGGAAACTTTTGAAATCAATGGAGAAAAAAAAAAAAAAAAAAGAAAAGTAAAAGCTTTTTGTCTTTCTAGACAGAGAGTTGGGCTCCAGAGGGGTTGGACAGACTCAGTAGAGGGAAGCTCCTTCGGAGGGCGATGCTGGGAGAGGCTTTGCTGGGGAGGGAAGGGCTGAGCATCCAGCAACAGCAAAAGCTACGCTGCTCCCTCGCAACGCTCACACGCACCCTCTAACCTGGGGTGCAAGAAATCTGAACTCAAAATGAGGAAGAACCTCGAGAAACGGTGCAGCCTCGGGGTCCTCCAGCATCCCACCTCCGCAGGGTGCAGCTGTGAGGTCTGAGCAGCGAGAGGGATGCTGGTGGGCACTCAGGCTGCCAATAAATTCAGCCACTAACACCTTCAACCGTCCCTGCCTGGAGAATGGCACTGTTTGTCTAAGGCTGAGCAAACCCCTGGAAAAAAAAAACAGAAAAAAAAAAAATTCCTCCCATTAAATGCTGTGGGCTCAGAGTATGGACCACAGGAAAGCACTAACGTCCTGGATGTTTCCAGTTGTGAGCTGGCTCAGCGTGGGCTTTTGTGTGTGTGAAGGAACATAATCTGTTGCCATCTACAGGTTTGTGCCACACACACACGTACGCACAGAAATGGTGACAGAGGATACAAGTGCAGAGTAGCTGATGACAATAAACCAGGATTTGACTGGAGCCTTGTCTCCACTGCCTGATAGAGAAGAGAAATCTCACAGAAGACAAGTTTAATCCAGCTGTGAAGTGTTTCAGAGGGTTTTGGACACATATCATGTACCAAGTAAAGAATAATAGACACCATAAACCTCTGATAGACACATCTGAGCGTTTTGAGTGGATGTATAATCACTTCATCATTTTTTAATGATATGCAGAGTTTATATTGCTGTTATTTCACATGCACCATGAAAGCAAACAGTGAATCCAGAGTGATTTGGGAAGAGAGATCACTGGGAGGAGAGATTAGTTTTCAGATTAGTTTTCAGATTAGTTTTCTACCTCATAAATTCAGCATTTCCATGCTTCCATGCTTTGTTCAGTTCCACAAACCCACCCTGATTAAATACACTCTTAAATAAATAAAGAGGTGCATTGCTTTGGTAGTGCTTATATTCCATCCAGGTCCTAAAATATACACATATTTTTTTATTTTGCAGAATTGATCTGCTGGGTAAGAAGCCGTTTTGGTGCCACGAGAGCCGCTGGCTCCTGATGAACCTGCTGTTTGGTGCCCGAATTAACCCAGCTACAGGCAGACAGCGACACGCTGCAGAATTACAGAAAAATTCAGGACGGCAAGTGATGATGGTAAAAGTTTATAATTATTTTTCACAATTAGCATTGTTAGAAGCTTAACTCGTGCTCAGGGTTGGTTTTTTTTTCCCGCTTCTCTTTTGGGATGAATAATGCTGAATGGATCATTACTCTCATCTCCCCCAGCTCTTCCTGCGCTACCCCAGACACCGTATAGAAACTGCAGTCACACGGACCGGGAAAGTGCGAGGACAGATTGCAATTGTCCAAGACCACAGTTCATTATCAAAGTTCTAGTTTTTTAACTTTGTTAGCGCAGTAAAAATCTCATTTACCCCCCCCACTCCCATCTCCAGCTAGATCACTGCGTTAGGAGGCAACATTCGTGGGGCCCATCCCAGCCGCCCTGCTCTGCCGAGAGAGCAAACAGGCTCCCAAATCTCAGCAGAACGCTTGCAGTGCAGGTGAGAAGGGGACAGTTACAGGACAGACCCCGGGACATCATTTTCTGCGGAAAAGGTATACAGAGAAAAGAAAATGAAAGGAGAGACTTGGAGCTCTGAGCATGTACTAGATGAATCGGGAAGCATTTCTGTTTTAATAACCGTTAGTCTCTCGTTTTGCAGATAGTGAAATGGCTCCGTGCCTCGTTTCTTTTGTGCAGTTTGCACTTTCTGTTGCTGCTGACTCCCTTTAACCCACCTTGACACTTAAAGGCCAAAATTAATCTTCCAAGTAAAAGATGGCCAAGATTACTAAATTATGTGCCTCTTCATTATCTTTAGGTACCTTCAGAGGACAGATGAATTGCCTCAAAGTCAGGGAAGAAAATCCTACAGGGAGCAAGCAAAGAATAATGTGCAAATACTGAATGATAAAATGAATCTGCACCAAAGGAAAAAGGGAAAAACACACATGCCATTTTTTTCCCCCACTCATTCTGTTTCCTTTATGCTCACTGGTTCAGGGCCGCTGGTGGAAGATGGAGACATATATTAATTCTCCATGCAGAAAAGTAAATAGTGATCTCCGTCCTCTGGGATTCAGACGTCTGGTCTCAGCTGTCCCTGAGGAATCTTCCTCCGTTGCCTAATGGTCTCTGACCATAGCAGATCCATTTAAGGGATACCATATCATTTTCTAAAGCCTCATTTAGACTCATACACACACAAAAAAACCCATCACCCTGTCACACTGAAGCAATTTCAACCCTGTAAACCTCCCTTTTCTTTATTTCTCATAACTAATTTAAAATGCAGGGATGGATTTAAGAAAGAAAAAGAGAGGTAAAGGAAGGAAGGAAAGGAAATAGCACAGGAGCTAACTTTCCAGAGTTGCATTAAATGATGGATTTTAAAAGTCCATTTTAAAGAAAGTTGTGTAACTTTTTTCAAACAAGTGCCTGCCATAAAAGAGAGAGAAGGGAAAAAGACATTATCTGGTCTGGTAGTTTTCAGGAAGTTGTGGTCCCAATTCCCTAAAAATAAAATTTCTTTATGATCATCATTTTGCTTATTACTTCTATTATAGTAGCACCCTGAAAACCTCAGCAGAACTTGGGATCCTACTGTAAAAACAGATTACTGGGGCCAAATATAGTCTTTCAATAAACCTAGAAGAGGGTATAGGTGTAAACACAGAAATCCTTCCCAGAAGAGCCTTAGGAGCTCAGGACTGGTTTTTAATCTTGGGTTTGGATGAAAAATGCAAACTTCAGCATTATCTGTGAACTAAAGTATTTAGGAAAAATTTATTTTGAATTTATGGAAATGTTTGACCATGACAAGAGCAAAATTTTTATTTTGACAATGTTTAGCCTCTATCATTTCAAGCTACACATTAAAATAGAAATGCTGGCACTAAAGAGATTTGCCATGAATGATTTGACAGAAGCAATAAGCTCCTGTGAACCATTCTGGTTAACACGAAAGGGCATTTCCTGGTGGGAAACTTTTCTGGATGAAACTTTTCAACCAAATCAAGTCAGATTGGAAACTGCCACAGGACAGAGAGGCTGTAATGGAAGCTCATAAAATAGGAAGAGACTTGCTAAAGGGCATCCCGAGAGCAGGGCCAAGAGCAGAATGAAATCTCCTGCCTCCTTATTCATGGTGTGGTTTAATCTTTAACTGTACATGAATTTATTCCCATGCAAGAGTCCTGCTGCGCTGCCTGTCCAGCACACCTCACAACTGCCAGCCTGGGGAAAAAAATCACCCCATCTTTCTAGTAAATGGCTGATTTCATGGGCCACTCTGGTAATGCTATTAAAGATGATATTTTTGAACAATAAGTAATCTGTTCTTTGGGATATTTGCACAGTGGAATTCCTTTTCCCTGCCCTGATTTTTTTTTTTTTAAGAAAGAAAACTAAATTGCTACAGGTAATCTAAAACTGACCTGAATAATTTATGGTAGAAAATATGATTGGTGTCAAGCCCATCTGAGAGAGATTTAACTTTTCTGGGTCAGAACTTTAAAGGGTAAAATTTAGTACAGCTCTGAAATCAGCAGAGCAAAGATCTGGCCTTACAGATTCAGGGACAATGAAATATTCTATAATATTTCAAACCTGTTTGAAACCTCCAACTGAAATGAAAGGAGTTAATTTGGGGGCTTTTCTGAAAAGACAGTTTATCAGATGCTCCCATCTCTGTCTGGCTCGTTACACATCAGTATCAGGAACCATTCCTGTCACCAGAGGCCCTTCATGCTGCAGGGTCTGCCTGGGATGAGATCTCGGGGTCCCACTTGGCCCCGGGGCTGCACCCGGATTGGGACCAAGTGGCCTGGCCTGAACTGACCCAACTCCTCTCTCCCACCCCAAAACCAGGGCGAGCAGGACAGTGGGATAACGCAGTGCCCTCTGCTGGGAAAATAACAACTTTTACCCAAATTTCAGGAGCCCTCGGTCACCCCAACTGGGAGTTTCCGAATGGAGGAATCGGCATTTTGCCTCTCCTTGTTGCAGTAACCTTGGGGAGTCCATTCTGCAGACTCGGGGCCTTGGGTGGCTGCTGTTGTGTTCCACGGCTGTGCAGGAATTTGCCATTCACTTCCAAAGTTGCCCATAATAAGCTTCAAACCATTTCTTCAGGTTGTAGTTGGAGCTCCCTGCTGGAGACAGGGCATTTCAGAGTCCTTTCAAAGGACATATAATAAATAAACAACCCTGTAGCTTGGAAGAAACGCTGTGGAAAAATACCCAGCTACATCATGTGCATGTGTCTGTAGTGTAGCTGTATGTTTCCAATTTGTTCCTTTTCCATCGCTTTTGAAGCCAGATACCCATAACAGCAACTCAATCTGCCATGAACTTTGGTGATATGTTGGTCTGTGATCATTTGTCATTTTAATGTCTCCACCCAGATCTGCATTAAATAGCGCACGACAGTGGCCTCTGTGGCCTCAGGAAGCAACAGCCTTTGCTTGCGAGCAGAATTATGAGTTGCTAGAGGTTTTTAAAAATAAAATATATATATATTTTTTTAACCTAAAAAGAATAAAAGATATAAGTAACCACTTATTTGAAAATAAAACAACTTGGAGAAAAATGTTTCATGTGATACCATCTTCCTGCATGATCTAGACGTGCAGGGTGCCTGAAATGAGGAGCAAGCCTTCCCTCGGAGTACCTAGGTCTACCTCAGATCTGGAGCAGAAAGGGCACAGGGGGAAATTTTTCCAGCTGCCTGCAGAAGAGGTCCCTGATCAGATACATTATCCTATGGATAATGCCCAAAGGTTTGCCTTGCCTTCCTGGCACAGAGCTGATCCCTGGCTTCAGCGCCTTCTGCAACGTGTTGGGCATCCACCCACGTCCTTTCAGGAGGAGACACTCCACCGCTGGCAGTAAAAGGATCCATCTGTCAAACCTCAGGGGATGAGGCAGTTTGTTGGGGCACAGGGCTTTTGGGTGCTCAGCCAGAACTGAAACAGAGCTTTCAAACTTTTCAGGCTTTACTTGTTCCTGCGTCAACACGTTTGCTTGCTGGGACATGACTGGCACAGGATTTGGTCTCGTTTTAACTAAGAAGCACGAGGTAATTTATAGGGGAAATAAATCTCTTGTGGTGGAAGAGTCTCGGTAAAACAGGTATGTTCAGTGCACATCCTTCCATGTTATTTAAAAATGTATGTTATGACTCCAGGTTTTATTTCTGGATTTGACGTAGTGCAATTTACACTCCTGCAGTTCTTCAGACCTTTGCAAGCAAAGGGCTCTCAGTGCAATGGGTGCAGGATCTGTGTGAAGTGCCCCAGTCTATATTTCCTTCTTAACGGCTCTAAAATCACCCCCACATACTGTGTCTTCAGCAAAACAAAACAAAAAAAAACCTTTTCAAGCCATGATTTCCACCCAGACAGCCATTAGATGTGACCTGAAACACAATAAGGGTCTAAACCTCCACGTGAGAAGAGCAGTGATGTGCAGAACTGCTTTAGACCTGTGACTGACCCATTGTCACCACGGTCTCTTTATGGAGAACCTAAATTTACAGGCAACTACGTCTACCTATTTGAACATAATTTAACTGAGACTCAAAATCCAAATAGCTATTAATTTCAGAAAATTCAAGGTTAGCAGAAGGAATAGTTTCCTCTTGGATGGCCTGTGTTTATTTTAACTGTACTTTGGTCCATATGATTAGTGCTGCTTTCTTGCTCGGGATATGGGGAATTACAAATGTTAATTTTTCTGACACACTGTAATTACTGCAGACAACTGTTTTTATGCACTTCTCCAAAAATATGGTCAATAGTGTTTGCACAGGAAATTCTGGCTTGCAGGGAACGCCCTGGATTTCATCCGTCCTTCCTTGTAACTCAATCTCTTTGAAAAATCAGAAAATACCTGGTTTTACTTGTCTAATTTGTAAGTTGCATGAAACATTGGTTATTTGGTCTAGACATTGCTCCTATACCCATGCTGCCTACATAAGTTTTCCAGGAATACCTTCTTCATGTCTTTCAAAACGTCTCTAGCATTCTCCTCAAACTATGACTATATTTGCAGTCATTTCTGCTGCCTTTTCAGTGTGAAAAGAGAAGCCACAGAAAGTCACAGTCTGGCGTGGTGGAAAGGGGGAATCAGGACACCTGGACTCCAGGTTCTCTTGCCGTTATTTCCTGTCACTGTGCCATCACGTCTACAATTAGTGGTGCATTTGATGGCAGCAGGGGCTACTCATGGATCATGGCTTTACACAGCGCTACTGAATGTTCTGCACCCACATTTCAGGACTCATCACTGCCCAGAGGCCACTTCTCCACCACTTTTGTTCCTAGTACAGTATTTCTGGCGAGGCAAAAAGCAGGACAGAGGAGGCACGCGTTGTCCCCACTGTCCCTTTGTGCTCTACAGCTGAGAAATGAAATATCTACATACCCAACTGCAGGAATCTTTTCATTTTTAGCTAGAGAAGGAAGGGGAAATAGAAGAAAAAAGAAAACCCAACAGCAGTCCCATTCAAGGAGTTACCATCACTTTGCAGCGTATACATCCCACCTCAGCACATCCTTCGGCCGCGGTGTCTGTCCCTTTTGCAGTAGATGGGCAGTTTTCGCGGTGGCTGCACGTCTGTCTGTCCCTTTTGACCCATCCAATGAAAGCTGCTGTAGCCAGGACTCTGCACACCCAAACCCGTAGCCTGTGCGTTCATGTCATCCTTGGACACCAGCCCAAATCTTATTATTTAAGACCAGAGGCATCACTGCTACCAGCTGAGCATTTATGTCTGTAGAGTAATGAGAACTGAAGTCAAGATAAAAATGAAAACAGCCCCTTTTCTCAGGCAAGCTTCACCTAAATATCAAATACAGCCTACCAGGAGCAGTTCCAAAACAATATTTGTGATCCTGATCTGGCCTAGGGACAAGAATATTACTTACCCAGACTCTAGCAGCCCTGCACAGAACTTTTATGAGACGCTGTCCTGCCAATTACTGCAACTGGAAACATACGCTTGCACGCTGAATATGTGGATTATGGAGAGATTTTTGTTTGTTTGTTTTGGGTTTTTTTAGTGTGTGGAATGTTGGAGACTTGGTTTCCTTTTGCATGTGTGTATCTATAGGATACACTCCTAATGGAGCCCTTTGAATTAGTTTGAGTAGCTAGACCAAGTGTGGATTACGTTTGTCTGGAAAATAACACTTATGTATCTAGTGCACTTCAAAAAAAAAAAAAAAAAGAAAACAAAGTTCAAATGGTTCAATCTACCTTAAGCACTTCTCAGCTCTCAGCCTAATATCTGGTTACCTCGCAAATGGGAATTCTTCAACACAACATACTTCCATTAAAAAGAAAGATGACTTGTTGAAACCACAGGTTTTTGTGGAAACAGATCAACTCTGACAAAATCTTTTTTTGAACCATTTCTTGTGCATAGCTGACAAGGCTGCCAGAGTGGCCTGGGTGGGTATTGATTCCCTGCAACGTACACGACTATCGACCTCAAGTTCCTATCAGAAAGGTGTAGCTCCAGAAGATGTGAGTGTGAAGGAATGGTGGCTGTGTCAAACCCAATGTCCTGCCCTTAAAATTCAGCCTTAAGTTCTCAAGATTGTATATTGGAGAAAATTTAAAGCTAGAGGATCTTCAATCTGTCTGTTCTTATGACAAAATGGTCCACGTCTTCTTCTGATTCAAATCGGCGGTGAAGCAGTAAGCAAAGGTAGAAATGAGCTGAATAAGTTCTGCCAATGTCAGAAGGTAGATGGTGCACACCTTTGAGAAAAGAATGCTGCATGATAAGTAGTTCCTGAGAATAATAATAACAACAAAAAAAAAAAGGTGTTTAACTCAATCTAATTTTGTGTAAAAGCAAGAGTTGATGACAGCCAGCCAGTCAGGGCACATTGCAGATGGTGTTTTTCATGGCTGTAATCTAATGTCATAGCTTTTGCAGAAGTGGAATTAAAAATCTTCAATTCTTTGTGGTGAAGACAGACAGATGCTTTCCTGCTTTAATTCCTGAGTGGCCATAACATGTTCGTTGACATTTCGACTTGATGTTTTAATTGGCTGATTTGAATAAAACTCAGACAGGTTATGTTGCTCAGTTTTATTTGGTGTCTCCCAGCCCAGCAGCCAACAAAAAGAAGACAGCAGGACAAGGAGGGGCACTGACTTTTCACCTCTCTGATTCTCCCCATGTTTTGTTTAGCTCTTAATATATTTAAATTCATGCCTTGTTAAATTAGAACTGTGTCCTGGAGGGACTGAAGTCAGCCACCAAAAAGAGGGTGCGCAACATTCCTCCCAATTGTTCAGGAGAATGTTTGCTTTAATTTTTTTTTCTTATTTTATTTTTAATGAATCGATTTCTTTCTCACGTGCAGCTCTAAAGATGTACAAGTATCGTACCACACGGCACATCTCAGGGGGGTCCTGCAAGCCCCCAACCAGAGGAGGTGCTTCTTTCATTTTTCCAAACCGGGGGGGCCACTGGGGTGGACCTCTCCTCCCCGTTCCCACCATCCCAAGGAGAAGGGTGATAGCTTCTCTAGAAACTGTGCACATTTCTGTGTCTGCAGCAGTGGCCCTTCCTAAAGGCTCACAGACGGGTCAGAAATCCCTTTAACCCATCAAGGAAGTGAAGCCTCGAGTAAAGAGCGCTGGGACCTTGCCAACCCGGGTGTCTGTGGGAACCAGCCTGGCTTTGGGACATCATTCCGTGCCAGAAAGAGGAAGGGTCAAGAGGGCTGGATGGAGTGAGAGGGGAAGAGGAAGGTAGGGATAGGAAATGGTTAGCACACAGCCTGATCTCTCTGGTGTTTCTCATCTAACACTTGTTCAGGACCTGCCTACAAACTGCTTTTCTCCTCTGAATACCGACAAAACTCAGAGATGCTGAAAGCCACTCACCCGCTAGTCTGGTGAATACCTTATGACAAAACCGCAGCAGTGTCAGTTAGTTGATCCCCCCAGCCCTTATTTTTTTTTTTCTTAAGATAGAGGTCTATACTAATTTGGTTTGCATTTCTCTCTCTGTACAGAAATGCAGGCTACAAAATCACATGCAGTTTCTGTCTTTGCTCGCTTAGGTGAGCAGATAAAGCTGAAGATCAGTATCTGAAAAACCAATGCAACTTCCAAATATTCCCGTGGCTCTGCCTGTGGATGTGTGGATGTGCACACATGCACGTGTCACGGCCTGGCAACAATTCATCTTTGAGAGAATGACGGGGAGAGCACTCGGTGTGCTCGCTGTGTTACGCAGCAGGTACCTCAGGTACCACGGATGAAGCACGATCTGAGTGGGGAGCGAGTTTGCTCGTCCCAGGTTAGTGCTTGAGGTGCAAACCCGCGGCACAAAGTCGCCACAGACCATTAGCAGAGCTGGGCATCCATCTCTGTCAAGGGGAAGGTCAGGGCTCAGTTAGCATGGAATCTGAATTACCTCCACCCTGGAGAAAGAGGCGCTCTCGGGTGGGATGGAGGTCACTGCCGGGGCAGCATCGGAGAAGCCCCGGCAGAGACTGTTGCCTTCCAAAAAGAGATTTCGGTTTCACCTTCAACACTGTCCTTGCAACTACACAAATGCCATGGTTTTCTTCCTTTCCTGGAAACTCTCCTGCTCCTCAGAGTAGAGCTGTCCTGTTGCCTCTCTCCTGGCCCTTCTGGTTCCCGTCGCCCATTCGCACCCCTCAAAACTGTTTAGTCTGCCTGAAAATCCACATCAGACCCCAGAAATAATCCAGCAGTATTAAACTGGTGCCCTGTCTCACTACAGTAAGGAATTGCCTTCGCTACTGTGAGTAGGATTTTTTTGATACGTGGGTAGCTTTGCTGAGAAATAATGAGTCGAGGTGAAAATGGTAAAACTTAGAGGAGAATCAAAATCTGTGGAGCAAATCCTGAGCAGCTGCCATTTGTCATATTTCCATCAGAACTAGTCCTTTGATGATTAGTCAACCTGAACTCAGAAAGCGGGCTGCAACAGTCAAAAATGAGAAAAATATATGTGAACCTCAGATGTTTCCTATGGAATGGAGGCAAGTCCATATGAAACGAGTCCTTCCTTCCCATCAATCAACTGTCAAACTAAATTATTTCAGAGTTCTAGTACTGAGCCTCTGGAATACCATAAGAAACTTCTTTTTAAAATTCTAAACTCAGCAGCAGCAGTGAGCTGAAATAAAGGCACCTCCTTCCAAAGAAGCAGCGAAGATGAACTACGAGTGAGCAAATTTGTCAGCCCTGGGTGTCACTTGATGTTTTCACCTGGGAGTTTTCAAAATCAAACCGCGTCCTGGGCTGCTGACAGCGTCTGAGCCGATGTGGATGCCCCAGAGTAGCATCGAGGGATGCTTGAGAGGGGTTGCCTTGCGGGGAGTTGCTCCTCTCCAGGCTGCCGTGGGGAGGAATCCGACCTCCGTCAAGGACATCAGCTCTCAGAACAAAAGTTGGTCCTTCTCACCTTCTCGCTACCTGCTACCTGAGTCCCATCAGCCTGAAGGAGGCTCTTCCCGTGGTAGATCCCCGGGTGAGGAGGGTCTGGTGGTCCCTGGCCAGTGGTGGTGTCCGAGGGATGAGCCGGTTCTCGCTGCCGTCTGCAGGCACTCACAACCAAGCTGGGCTCTTGTCCAGGCAAATCTCTGCCTGCTTTTATTAAGAACTGCCCAGAACTCAATTGAAATAACATTTTTCACTTTATCTTTGGTTAAAATGATGCTAAGAAAGCAAGGAGCATGAACAAAAGCAGTGAAAGCAAAATGCTGCCTGTGCTCATCTTCTTGATAAATTTTATTTTTGGGATAGCCTTATTTAGAACACCCTCATTCACTTGCATTCAATTCAAAATTCACCCAAACACACATGAATCGCCCCGACTTTGGTGAGAATGTTGTGTGTGAGGCGATGGACAGGGTTTGAGCCTGTGGGCTGGTGCTTAGCGAGAGAGAGAGACATTTTGTTCATGCAGCAGAAAGGAAATTGTGCTTTACTGTATTGTTTACTCTTCCCAGTACTTTAATTTTCCCTTTGTTTAATATTTCAGCAGAAGCCATTTATCTTCCCTGATGATCAAATAAACTGGGTGGTAAAATAACGGATATGCAATTCATCGGGAGAGGGAAAATAGTATTATAAGGTAGACCAAAGGGATATAGTTTGGAAACCCAGTAATGTGTGATTTGCTACCTCACGCTTGCCTCGGTGCCCGAGGGAAAATATTGGTTTTTCATACCCAGTAAAGATCTGGGTTATCCTTTAACAGCGCCGCAGCACAGGGGATTGCCGTTCCGAAAGCCGATACTTGGCTGCTTAGAAGAGCCATATCCAATCCAAAGGAAGGTCCTTCTCCCCAGTGAAGATAGCAGGTAACGAAGGTAGCAACCAGCATTTTTGAAGCAGGAGTAGCTAATTAGGAAAGACAGGGTGAGGTTCAAATGGTGGGAGGCTCGAGAGTCAAGAGCAAAATGATGCTGCCTGAAAACCAGAGATTTGTCCTCAGTCCTCCACGGCCTCGGTCCAAGGCCAGCAAAGCCTTTCCATGGCATTTGGGGGGGTACAATGCAGAAGACCAGGCTGAACCCCACTGCCAGTGTGACCCCATCGCTAACGAACTTCTCTGCCAGCCCATGTGAGTAGGTGTAACACAGCTTGAAGAACTGCTACCAGAACTTAGGAAATTTTAAACTATTCCCTTTTAATTTTTTTTTTTTTTTTTTTTTTTTTTTTTTGCCAGCATAAGGCCAGGATTTACTTCATGTGTCTTTCCATCAGTAGTTTGTGGGATGCAAAAATTTATCAGTCTTTTCCTGTTACGACAGTTACTTAAATAAAAGGTGCTAGTATTCCCCAGGAACTTAGAGCATGGGTTTGGGTCAGGGTGTTCATCAATTCTCTTCCCTTCGTATTTTTTTCCTAGGTTTCTAGAGAAAAAATGGGAATCTAATGCTCATGGAAGTGGCACCTATTTGATTACAAACATACATGAAAAATATCACTTGCTCTTTTTAATCTATTATTCAAATTTTCTATTGAGAGTCCTTTGCCTGGCAGAGAAGCAGACTTTATGTAACACAATCAACAACAGAACAGATAAATCATATAGATTAGAGTTGTTATTTTCTACCTTATTTTTTTGCAGAAAATTGCTAAATTAAAATTAATTAAGAAATCTGCTATGAGTATCAAAGCTCTTTTAAAAATACCTTCTTTTTTCCTCTGATCTGAATTTTTAAGTTTGAAGATGGATTAACCAAATTAAGAACAGGAAAGTGTAACAACATGACATGCCTTTGAGGACCAGCCTTAATTTTTCCAGCATATCTCATGTAACCACATGAATATTTTTTCCTGTGAAGCAGTATTTAAATATTTATTTTAAAATGGTGAAGTGCCTTCATATAAAGACACAAATAATTGTTTTAGTTGGCAAGCCAAAAATCAAGTAAAATACCTAAATGTGGTTCAGATATTAACATTTGTTATTTTTTATGAGAAAAAATGTACCCTAAAAGAAGACCTCAAAATACTTGATTATTTTTGGGACCAGACTGTGGGTAAAGAATCACCATTGCTATCTCAAATTTTTAAGATAGAAAGATAATGTTGACCCGTATTCGTAGGCATACGTATGTGTTCATAGGCGTAAGTTCTGGATACAGTCTTCTTTTTACTTTTTAAATCTTTACAGACTAAAAGACTGGTGATGTTTCTTATGGGTAGGGGATCATGACATTCTATTTATATCAGTGTTACAATTACAATGACTAAAGCTTCAGGTTTCATTAAATCACTATTATACTTTTCAAGTTAGAAAATCTGTTTTTCTGTGTGAAGTCTCTGGGCTCCCCTTGGCATCTTGGCCTCGCTGATGCCATGCGATTGAGCATCTCTCCTATTTGTTCATTTTCACAAAACTTGAGCAGCATAAGATCACGAACAGCTAGACAAAAACATAGAGGAAGTTTAAAAAAATACTGTAGGTAAACGAGTTCACCTGCATGCAGACACACGAACACTCAGAGTGTAATCATTTCCTAAGTAAACTGGACTTAAAAAATGACGAGAAGAATCAAAGACAAAAATAACATCTTTGATTCCTACAGAAGGGTCTGGCCAGGTTGTGTCCTCAATGCAAACCTTCAAGTTCCTTTCCAGGAACTGAAATGTGACTTTTCCTGGCACTTATAAAACACCTGATTTTTTTCATCCTTATTTATTTGTTTCTTTGTAGCAGAAAGGATAAAGTTTCTGTTGTAAGATCAAACCTTTCTGTTTGCTTAGATTCTTTTTGAATTTTTGCTGCTTTTTTTTTTTTTTAATTATTGTTATTATTAAAGGATCCAAAATATTTTTTTGAGAAAAGCTGTGGAGTAAATCAAAACTCAGCTGCACTAGACTTCACAAACTTTATCAAGGCATTGGATGGATATTTATAGTTAGGAAATGATTTTGGTTCTCTTAATTTCACATCTTGGATTTAATAGACATGACAAACTCAAGCTCTGCTACAAATGTTTTCTCTAAGTGTAATTGCCAAGCTCAGCTAGAAATAAGGTATAATTGTTGCCCCTGTCTCTGCTAAGTCCGTCTCGGATTTTCATGGCCCAAGATCAGCTGGGCAAGAGGTGTTTTCCTCAGTGTTTCCCTCCATAAAAACACAAAAGGCTGCTTCCAACACTACATTTACTGCTTGGTGTTATGATGGAAACTTTTTATAGCTTCCTATGCTATATAAAGTCCTTAGGAGAAACCTGCTGCATAGACACGAGCGAAGAAGGGATGCAGGGCACATGAGAGGGGAGGAGAGGAGATGATGAGGTGATGTGGAGACACTTTGCTATGAAGAACCTGAGGGTAGGGAAGCAGTTTTTCAGCAGAGAAGTTGAAGCTTTCCCACCTGGGCTCACCCGGACTGCACTATAAAGCAAGGAGTGTTGGAGGAGACACAAATTTTGTTCCTGGCTTTTCACAAGTCCTGTAGGAAGTCAGGGAAAGATCATGTCCAGGTAGTACGAGTGACCCTTCATTTAGCATCAACTCAAAAAGCTGCACGTTTCTGAAAGAGTTGTATGAAGAAACCTTCCAGCACCACCACTGCTCTGCCTTGCTGAGAAAGCTGAAGAACTAAAGAATCACATTTCCAAGTCTGAGCTGTGTTCCATAGAATTTTCTAGGTTGGAAGGGACTTTTCAGATCATCGAGTCCAACCATCAACTTAACATTAACAAAAAACACCACTAAAATGTTTCCCTCAGCACCACGTCTACCCGTCTTTTAAATACCTCCAGGAATGGTCATTCCACCATCCTTTCAGTGAAGTCCGCTGTGTTTTCTGCATGTGGTTAAATCCTGTCGTTGACTTTCCACTGGGCTAATTCCAATAGTGTGGCAGCAAACGCTGCATAAAGGCAGTGTCCACCCCAAGACACAAATGAGAGGGCAGGGGATGGAGCTGGTAGAGATGCCAGGAGAAGGTGGCAGTCAAGCCGAACTAAACACTGCAGCTTCGTTAATAGCCAAGAAGGCTATCCGAGCTGTCCCTGCAGGCTAAAACACTCTGCATTTCAGAGTGCGGGAAGGAAAGCAATTTATAACATTAATCCTACATAACTGAAGCTATTCCTAAGGATGCCAGCCTGCCCAGGCACGGTACAGAGAAACGTTGTCTCTCAGCACTGCCAGATTTATTGTCTATTCATCGCTCTACTGGAGTAGAAGAGGGAACACTCAGCGACAACTTGTTTATCTGATGGACATAGATTTTATCACAGAGAAACCGTTTATGTCATTTAGAAACACTGGGGTTTTTCATTTGATTATAAAAATCTTTGATTAGATGCCATTGTGGTGGAATCAGTTGCACAGACAACACTCACTTCGGAGTATTCGATCACACTTAAAAATACAGAGACATAAAAGAGGATGGACTGGTGTTGCTGGGGGCTCAGAAAGCACTGTGGGTAAGCTGTGTGGGCCCCCAGCTCTTTACTAAAACACGCTGCAAAGATGCTGTGGGTTATATGGTCAAGGACTGCTTTGAAATAAATTACGTCCAACTTGTATCATACATGATGCCATGATCCCTTACTAAGATTTTTCATGCAATTACAAAGGTCAATTCCAGAAAAGAAAAAGCTAAAAAAGCCAAATGACATGCATGCTACAGGCTGCCATTTGATAATAGTGAGAATGTCTGACACGGAAAGCAAAGATGGTCTCTGTCCAAAGATGGTTTATTGCAACGAGTAGGGCAGCGAGCAGGGAACGGGGGTCCAGGCACTGGACACAACGTGTCCTGGCCGTGATTGATGGAGAAGTTGTCAACTTGGACTGATTCTGCTCAGAGGGAGGCAGCAAATGAAGGAATTCATCACAAAAAGCTGTAAAGCAGGACATTAAAACAGACATTGGGTTAAAATATACAACAACTAAAAAAGAGGTTAATTTGTTTTCATCTGCTGGTTACATTCCAAAAGGTGAAGTTTGTTTTTTCCTTTTGAACTTGCTTTAGAAAGGAGATACGCACCATATGCCACCAGTTGCTCTTGCACACAGAGCTGCAGCAAGATGTTTGCCAGAGGTTTGAACTCTGGTGAGCACGGCCTTTCCCTCCCAACTTTCATTTCCAGCTGTTTATTTGAATGTGACTTTCAGGTTGGTGAAAACGTGCTGGATTAACAGGCCTTAAAAATTAAAGACTATTGATCCAGGCAGCAGGTAAAGCAGAGGCAGCTGTCCCTCTGGCATCCCGAGATGGTAAATATTGGGGGCCAGTGGGTGATGTGGTTCCTAACCCAGCTGAGGGCTTGCCTGGCTTTTGTCATAGGAATTTGCACTCAACAGTAGACATGCCCACGTAAGAAAGACACCAAAATACTTCCACATTCAGAGATTCGTGCACATCAAGGCCAGAGGGAGTGTGCTGTTAATGTAGTTCAGCCTGTGACACCTACACAGGCCAAATAATTTAACCCCTTGGCTTCTACAGTAAAGGGATTTGTTCAGTCTCTGGTGGGAGGAGAACACTGAATCCACAAAATCTCGCCTGGAGGAGACAGTGCATCCTGCAAAACCACACGTTGGTCTTAAACTCTTGGGATCATCAACCTCTTTAGGAGGGGCTGTGGTCGCTCCGATGTGGGGCTGACTTGTCAAAGCCTGGCTGCTGGAACAGGGAGCCAAACCTAATGAGGACAATAACGCAGAGCAAGGCAGGGGCTTGTGCGGTGGGGCCGGCTCTGTCACTCTCTATTAGTCGATCCGTACGATTGCTCGACTGCCCCTTTACGGCTTTGTGCTCCCTAATGTGTCCCAGCCTTAATTCCGCCAATAGACATAAAACTTCCTACCATGCCAGTCACAGAGACAATTATATAAGAAACTTTTTGTTGTTGTTGTTCTCCCCCTCTCTTTATTTCAGTTCGGAGAAACAAAGAGGGCCATTCATTCAATTCGCAGCTGAGTCTCTCAGGTTATGTAAATTGTTAAATCATCCATGCTCTTTCTTTTTAGCCATATTGCAAGCAGGGAATTTCCATACCCAGTTTAAACTCCACAATTGATCTATCCCAACAAACACAGAGAGTGAGAGTGATCAAGAGTTTCATCTTTTTTTTGCTTCCTTTCTCCTGGTTAACCAGTATGTTATACTTCCATGGAGAATAATAAAAAGAAATCAGAAGTCTTTCATGAAAAACCAAGTGGAATAAAACCTTGTGATATAATTAGGAGATGCCTGTGAACTTCATTTGTGCTTTAGTCGTTTCCATGAAGGCATAATTTAGTACAGAAGCACAGCCAAGCTTCCATTTTTATTCTCTTGATTATTACTATTTTTACCTTATGATTTAAATTAAATAGAAGTTCCTTGGGAAAGCTGCTGCTTCTGCTCAATTATTGAGGCCCCGAGATTTATTAGTAATGTTGTAGGATTTCTCTGGAGCAGGAAATGATAGCAGTTAGAGTTACTCTTGATCGCTTAATGATGCATGTTAATAGGAGTATTTTGTTGTACTTTGTGGACATCTCAGTTCCCTCACACCTTTCTGTGGTTCAGTTTGGAAAGGGAAAGGAATATTATAAAATCTGTCCAAGGCTTTGCCCCTTAGGGATACTTATGCTTAGCTTTTAGCAAGCGAGTGTGACTTTTTCAAAGGATCAGCGAGCTCTCCTGGCCTTGCAGCAAACCAAGGCCATGGTCCTCTGGGCAGCTGGCCCTCCCAGACACCCTGCCCTTCGCTTTCCAAGGGTCTGGCCAAGGAGCCAGCCAAGTGGCTCTGCTCTGAGACCCTTCCCGTGTATCTAATTTGGGTAATAAAAGAACATTTCACATAGCACAATACTTACAGCCGTGCTTCGCTTCTACTGGCTTGACACAGACTTCTAGTTAAGAAAAAGGTGTCTACCTGCTTTCCCTGCTGAAAAAGGCAATAACTAGACAACAGGAAGCAAGACACAGAGCTGAGCAGAAACTAGTGTTAAGTTTATGAACATCAAGACTGAAAAAGCAGAGTAGAAAAATCCCCATCTGTGCCCATACAACCTTTACCTTTGGCAGAACAGGAGCACGAAGCCTGAATGTGTTAAAGCAAGGACTCTGTCACTGCATTCTCTGGGTGGGCTTGAAATGTCTGGTATCCATTAGAGCCCAACATTCTGCCGAACCAAGAGATTAATTCTCTTGCAGGAACCTGGGCAAACCAATAGCAGCAGAAAGTTAATCAAGCACTGATCCTCCCAATCCACTTAATCACAGCCAGCTGCTACTTAAAGCCTAAGAAGAGCAACATCCCCAGGGCAGCCCTTTTGGAGGAGGGGAGAAGCAATTCAGAGAGAGCACCCTGGATAGAAGAAGGGCATTAAAAAGTTAATAAAATAAAAGTTAATTCCCTCAATCAAGGAGGTAGAGAATAGTTCTGGGAAGTTCTAAAGCTTCCAATATTAATTTCTTCCCACCTTCCCAGCTGCTTATCCCTGGAAGGCATTTGATTTGTACTAAAATATTTGCTCATAACCCAAGTTTCCTCCTGGAGTGTACACAGACTGTGCGATGCCTGAGACTTGGCTGTGGTTTTTTTCCCTCTTTCATTCCAAGTGTCTCTAAAATCTTAAAAACACTGACCACGCCAATTCAGTTTACCTTGGCTGGATAGCCTTGTCTTCATTTTCTTTTGAGGTATGTATGGTCTCTTGGCTATGTCATCCTCTTAATATAAAATTTTGCCTGTTTTAACAAATGTGTTATTCCCCATTTGAACTTTATTGGACTGGAACATTTTGAGGGGTTCTGACAGGATTTTAGGTGTTTAGGCTTCCATATAGGAAATCCCTAAGTACATCATGGAGGCCTCTTTGCAAAACACTTGAACACTTCATGCGATGTAGGAAAATGCTTTTCTTCCTGAATTCTCACTGGGGAATCTGAGATACTGATGGATTAAGTAATTTGATAAAATTATGTGGGGTGGCTATGGCAGAGTTTAGATTTAAGTCCAGCATGTTATGATATTAACCAATAATTCCCCATCTCTATGCCTGGGTTGAAGCCAAGGCAAGGATGAGGCCCTATCTCCCAGGCAATGGTCGTCACGTTTAATTGTGGAGTAGTGAGAGGAGTTTATGGTCTAAGCTTGTGGAAGGTGATTTAATCAATAAGAAAGCTACATTAAGATTTTGGCTTTGTTGCATGGGAATTTAGGAAGCCAATGCACTGAAAACAGCATTTAGAGACAATCTACCTGATTATTAAGATCTGATCTTGAGTGATGTGACTGTGATAGAGTACAATAGCTGAAGGCTCTTGGCAGCGGTAAGGCTGTCTCTACAGGACAAGTGCACAGTCCTGCATGAACACGAGCTCTCACACCACAAAGTGTTGGTGTCCCTCTGTCCTGGAGGACTCGTGTGGGCAGTTGATGATGTTGGAAGGAACACCAACATTGGCACGGTCTTCAGTGGGAATGGGCACAGGAGGGCTGTGCTGTCTTTGGAGCTTCTGTATGGATGGAAATCCTGGTTCAGTGTGGCAAAGCCTGGGGCAAGTCCCCCATGTACTTACAATATTATGAAACAAAACTCCACTTCAGTTTCAATTTTAACTTGAGTCTGCTATAAGCAAGTTGTATTTAAGGGAAAGTGAGTTGTCATCAAAAGCAACTCCCTTTAGTTTCACTGGACTCCCTCTTTTCCATGAATCTGCACGTTTTTAAAATGCAAAGGATTGGTCAGCAGTTTCACGTTGCTGGTTATTATCTTTGCCATGACAAATACATTCCATAATGCTTTCCCTAATATTTAGTTTTCTGAAAAGTTTTCCACCAAAGAAATATTCCTGCGTATTAAAAAAGCAGCATATTGGACATATCACAGACCTTCACTTTTTTTATTCGAACAGGAAATGTCCGAATTTGAAACAAATATTTATGTATACACACACACACACACAGAAATTCACACATATGCATTCTCAAGGTACCATGACAGGAAAAAGCAGCCATGTGATCCCATCAGCATTCTGCTAAAAAGTCACAGTTTGTTTGAAGGTACACAGCTCACTTTACAAAAATCAGCAGGACTGTATTTTGTGTTCTATTTTAAAGACATTTGCATAAGAATTTTTTTGGTAGGCCATCAGCAAATATTCCCACTCTTCAGATGGCAAAGCACCTTAACTAGAAGAGTCTTTGGGGGGTTTCCACTGATTTCTGCAATTTTCTATAATACTGCTTGAATGACCTTTTTTAATTAATGGGGATGGGATTTTCCATATGGCTGAAAGAAAATCTATTTGAAGTGGGGGCTTTCTATCTACTGCTTTGTGTTTACCAATTGCTGTCTAATAAATGTACTTTCAAATTAATTAGTACGGGAGCCACTGGTTGCGTCTCTCCCTTCCCCAGCTGTGGGCACTGCAGCAGCTCTGCAGCACAGATGTGTTGTGCTGAACATCTCCTCCAAATTCAGCCCCAGAGGTGCCGGTTTCCAGTGGCCAGACACCGGTGAGTGACAGCACGGTGAGAAGCCAGTCTGGATTTCTGGGGAGAAGTTCTGTCAGCAGCCACCAGTCACCAGGATGCCCCCAGTCATTAAAAGCCAAATGGAAGAGAACGGTTTCAAGGAGCTGAATATATTTTTCATACCTCATTAATGAGATGATTTAGGTTGAGGAACATTAAGGAGATCGAGTGATGCTCGGGAGACATCTTGAACATTAATGGATGTAGCTTAATTCAAAACTCCCTTTCTAAGGCCATTTAAAAAGTGATTTATTATCATCATGCACCTGAAAATGTCTGCAAAGCCTTGCATTCCTGCAGCCAGATTCAGAAAAGCTATTAAGCACACGCTCAAATAAACTCATTAACCCTAACTTGCTGAGCAGGGGAATCATTAGCGAATCACCCACGCTACTTGAAACCTGGTTGTATTTCCTATAGCAGTGCTCACTCCAGCGCTCCTGTTACCCATCTCCACCTCCCCTCCTCTCGCCTGCACCCCTGCAATTAGCAAACAGCTCCCACCCAAAGTGAGCATCATTAGATCAAGAAGGCCTGCAGACCACTTAAAAAAGAATCTTTGTTAGTATTACTAATATCAGTAACGATTGTTAGACTGAGTTTATCACAGAGCAGAATCTCATCCGAGAATTTAGGAGGCCAGAGCAATAGGTGGGATCTGATGAAAAATCCCAGTCGGGGAACTTTTCTTACAGAGGGAAAAGCTTCTGGCAGTAGGTTTTCACTCCTCCATGAGTGGAGTGGGGAAATGGGGGAGAATCATGGGGGAGAAGTAGCAGATAAAACTTGCACGTCACAGAGTGGACACAAGCTGTGCCAAGCCCCCAGTCTGTGTGTGCCTGGAGCTCAGCGAGGGGGGAGAAAGCACTGACTTGGCCCCTGAAATGCCACCACGGAGCCCTGAGTGCCAGCTGGGGAGGAGAGGACAGCCCCGTCCCTCGCGGGGATGACACCGCTCTGCAGCAGGAAGGCTCCCCGAGATCAGATGGAAAAGTTTAACACTACCCCTGAAAGGTTTTGGTGCATGAAGGATGGAAAAAAAAACTGAAGAACATCCTTAAAATGTAAAACATCTTGGGCTCTTAATAATCCCATGCGGTATGTTTTCACTTTAGCAATAATTGTATTTTCTTTTTGCGTATTTTATTTAACAACATTTCAGGGCCCGGCTAATCTGTTCCATCTGTTGAGGGAGCGAACAATGTGCTGAGCAGAGAAAGAGCTGCCTTTCTCGGGCTGTGGCAGTTTGCAGAAGCAAATCTAACACCCCGGGTAATTCCCCGGGAGAAATCGCAGTCGCACCTACTGTGGACGCTGCCGCGACCGGCACCCGCTCCACGGCTGCCGCGGTTAGGAAGGTTCAGAAGAAAATTAGTGTTGAAATACAGCAGTGTAACCGTAACTGCAGGGAGACAGATGAAAGTCCTACAAGAAAAAAAAATAATAATAATAAATTCAGCTTTTCTAAAGCTGATGCAAAAGCTCGTGGTGGCGCGTTTATACTTTATATTGCAATTTCCAAATCAAACGAACTGTCCTAAGCAGATTAAGAGGTGTGACAGCATTTAACAGGTACGCTGTAGCATCTTCATCAACAGCATCCAGGGAGTGATGCTAAATGGGGAAAGAAATACAGCAGCAGAAAAAACTCCCTGCACTGTCCTGCTTTGTGATTCAGATCAAATTATGCTTCGTGGCAAGATCCCTCTCGGGATCTTTTACCCTCCACTGCATAAAAAGAAAGGCGTCCGAGCATTCCTTTCCCTGTATCCCATGGGAAGAGACAGGCAGGTGTCACACAGGCTGGATGCATGTCAGGATGGGCTGGATGCTCCTGGGCAGGGGGTGCCCAGCTGAGCCCACCTTGCCCTCCCCGGCCCCGAGGATGCTCTGGCTGTTGGCAGTGCCAGGGACACAACCTTAAAAGCTCTGCCTGTTTCCCGAGGGGTAGGAGCCAGCCGGGGCGCAGCGCTGGGAACCTGGCTGCCCTAAGCACGGCTCAAAATCTCCCTCGATAGAAAAGGCAGAAGTCCCTGACGGGAAGCAGTGCTTTCTGGAGAGCATCATCCCCCGCTGTTCGCCGTGCAGGGACAGGCAGGCTGGGCACAGATACCTGGGGGGAAAATCTGGGAGGGTGAGAGCCAGACCCCGGGGAAAGATGGAGCTGCCCCGGCTGAGGTTTGGTCCAGGCACGGAGCTGGGGCTGGGGCAGGGCTCGGGCTGATGAGGGTGCAAAATGGAACCTGGGCTGCTGTACCCCTTGGGAGAATCTGGGGGTGGAAAAGGAAGAGCAAATTCAAGGATTTACAGGAGAAAAGAGGTCTCTCTTAGTAGCAACTTGATTTTTAAGATCCCACTGCTTGAATACGCGCAGCAGACAGGATTATTGCAGCGAGTCCAGGGAGAGGGTTGTTGTGGGAGACACTAATGAGAAAACTGTGTTTTGTATTATTTAATTTATCATATTGTTTGGCAATTCCTGGAATATCTCATCTACATACACAGTATATAAATTTTGCTAGTCTTTTTTTCCCTAGCATGTCCAAAGTACCCTGTTTGATTTCCTGTTTTTATCATTTTTGCCTGACTGCAGAAATCCCATACTTCACATCAGAAGCAGCTTGAATAAAAAAATCCACCAAACGAAAAGAAAACAACCACGCCTGGAGGCCACATCTTCAGAGACGGGCAAGTTCCCGCTCTCTGCGGACACCCACCGTGCTCTGCACATTTATTTGAGGTGAGGACACGCTGCATGGGGTGCACTGTTTGTTTCTCCACCACAATCCTTTCTGATAGTCCAGGGTGGACCGTTCTGAGGGGGAGGGAGCAGTGAGGTGGTGATGTGGTCGGTGCCAGGGGATGAAGGGTGTGCAAGAAACTCTGATGGACTGCGGTGCAGAAAGGAGGAGGCCACCCCTCAGCCCCAGATATATACACCTGGCCTTGGGGAAATGTGCTCCTACAGAAGAAGGGCTGTTACTATCTCGTATACACTGAGGCAGATCAAGAGGGATGCCAATTCCTCATACTTATAGGTATCTTGACTTTAATACAAAGGGAAAAAAAAGTGGGAACTTGGGCAAGTGCAGGAGAGAAGTGTGGTTTTCTTTAACCAGCTCAACAAACTGATGAAAAATGAATTCCTGGGCATCCCTGAGACCATGACAAAGCCCACCTACTCCCTCCCAGCCCGGCCCCCCCGAGAGGAGAAATTGATTTCATATCACATTTCACACTTCATTTATTCTGCCTCCCCCAGAGAAAGGCCCCCACACAATGACACAAAAGACATCAGTTTTATTTACTGCCCATCTACTTGTGTCTTTGTGTCCCATTGAGCTGCAGGAAGGCAAACCAGTGTGGGAACCCGGAGGATTGAGCTTGCTCAATGAAGCTTGCCCGGTGGATGCAGGCACAGTAAATCACGCCTGACACACCATTGTTGTGAGGGGGGCTTTTGTTGTGTTTTGTGGGGTTTTTTTTTGTTTTTTTTTTTTTTTCTGGAGTGGTGTTGGTTTTTCCCTGGGATGGCTTTGTAGGCCTGAAGCGAGGGTGGGTGCAGGGGGGCCGGGAGGGGGCACGGGAGGGATGTGCACTGCAGCCTGGGGGGAACGTTGGCACCGGGCCCGCCGCATGACAAAGTGCTTTCAATGTTCACATTCCCTTTTTTGTTTTCCTTTCTGGTTATCCTCTGGCTCTAAATATGCTAATAAGTTTGGCACCTCCTTCAGCATAAGGCAATAGGGTAAGAGCTGAGATGGTTCCTGGGCTTCCAGTTCACCTAGAAACCTTCCCACTGGAGCATCTCAGAGCTCCTCCATCCCTGTTCCTCCTCCCCAGGAGCCCTTGTGCCTGAGCCTTTGCGTGAGGCTCCATCACGCCTCATGGACACATCATCTGGGGCTAAATCTGGGCCTCACACTTTAACCTTGGAAAGCTCTGGGCTTGGTTTTCACTGCTGAATGATATGTCATCTCAGGAAGGAAAAGAATTACCCTAGAGAGTAAACCTCTAAGAAACCATTTGATATCTAGGAAGAGATATGCCAGGTTTTCCTGAAATTATACAATGACAACAGAGACTAATCAGCCCTGCCAAAGTAAACACACTTCTGCCACTAGGGCAGAAAGAGCATCTTGTAATATCAGAAGAGAGCTGGTACACATTTGTACCCTGCAGATCTCGTTCAGCTTTGAGAAGTCATTTACATACACATTAACACGTTCCCCAACACGTGGAATTTCAAATATCAGACAATTTTAAAAAGTAAAAACATCATTTACATATGCTTCTAATAAAATCATAATATTTTAAAGAAACAGAAATCAGGCCAAACAAATATTATGAGGTCTTATACAGCAAAGTTCCAGGGCTGGATTCATTTTTAGAGGCTTCAAATGGCTGTTTAGCAGTGTAAAAAGCAGATTATGGAATGGCAAACAACTATTCAAAGCAGAGAATGAGCACCATTAACTGGCTGAATAGAAGAAGCTAAATAGATGTTCCCCGCCTTTGTGGGATCATCATCTGTGACCATAAGTGTTGCACTAATCGTGCTGGTGCTGAAGTAAAGGAATTTAGCACTGCCTGCCGTGGGACACAGAAAATGACTGTGTGTAATAGTGGGAGAAGATGAGGGAAAGATTCCTTAGAAACTAGGAGGAGGTGGTCAGACACTGAAAAATGTTGCCAAGAGAAGCTGTGGACTCTCCATCCTTGGAGATGTTAAAAAACCATCTGGATATGTCCTTCCCAACCCAGACTGTCCAAAGGCTCTATGGCATCTCCAGGTCTGAGTGATGAGGATTTGTATGTAGGTATCAGGCCATCCTTCTCTCCCCTGTATAACACCATTTGAGCCAAGTGAGGTTCAGAGAACAGTTTTGTCGGGTCTCAGTGCATTCCATACAGCAATGTCTGAATTATCTTCCTGCAGAAAATGTAAAAATCTTTGTTGAGTGTGAAGCATCAATGACCAGCTCTGGGCAGGAACGTTTAACGTCTGTGATCAGAAGTAGTCTGCTTCCCAGACTGTGAACTCAGATCCATAAGATACAGCCGAATTCAAACCAAAATCCCAGATGCAAATTCCCCTGTGCTTTTTCCTAAATGCTCGACTCTGGTTCTGCAGTTCCAAACAGCCCTGTCCTTCACACAGAACAGACCACAACCCTGCTCCCAGTCCACCTGGGCTGGCCCAGACAGGTGAGCCCCTTGGCTTCCCATGTCCACTGGGTCTTCTCAGTGCCCTATCTCCACCCAGATTAACCACACGTACTTTCACCCCGCAGTGAAAGCCTTTCTTTCTCACTTGCCAGACTCCTCGAAACCAACCCATTTCTCTGAATGGGTTCTGTTTTGATGAATCAGTGTTTCCCGTCGGTAAAGCTTTGCATCTGAAATTCCCTGGCCATCCTGAACCAGAGGTCTGACGGCAATATTTTGAGCAGCCTTTTGGAGCCCCGGGGGGAGGGACACCTGCCTGTGTCAGCGCTTGCCTATTTCCCCCCCAAGGCAGAACAATTCGGCAGCGCCGCTGAACAAAGAGCACCCATTGCAGCTGTCATCTACTGTCACTTCTTTTTACTCTCTCAAATAAAGGCAAACCCTTCCGAGCAGTGAAAACACTGGAGATTGAGAAACAATTGTTATGAGGTAATGCCTGGAAACGCACTCACAGGGCAGGATCCCTCCTGGAAGTGTTTATGAAACAGCCCGGCAACAATACCGCGCTTAGCTGTTGGGCCAACACGCAGAGAAAGCCCCTGATCCCACAAAACTGCAAAGTGCCAAACGTGCCACTTAGGAAATCCGTAGTCTTTTTGGTCTGAAAGGAAAGGGGCTGTCACTCCACGCGTGGGCAGAAGGAACGCACCACCAGGCAGCCGAGCATGCCTTTTGCAATGCCTTCTGGAGCTTGAAGAGTTCCAGGCCTTGGCTTTCTTTTTCTCTGCACAGTCTTCGTCTGTATCCCATCTGATAGGAATTTTTCTTGCCTGCCTCTTTGGCTCGGATCTCTTTGTTTCAGCTGTGTGTCCTTCCTCCAGGCCTGATGCCAAAGTCACAGATGTGCGAGATGGGAGAGGAAGACCAGGACAGGGAGAAACTTGTGCTCGAATTTATCAACAAGCACTTGACATCCCCATGGAGCTGTTTATTTCACTAAAATCCCACCTGTGCACTGGAGATTTTTCAGCCAAGCCCAGCTGGGAGTAAGGCCAAAGGCTGAGAAGAGCTGTGTAGGCTTTTACACCTTTCAAGAGCTCCCCTGTAATTGCAGCTTGAGATAAACCAATGCATTTGTTTCCTTTTCTTATTTTTTTTTTCTGATTTTTTTACACGAGGCAGTCACAACATCTCTGATGTGTAGGAGAAGGGGTATGTGTCTGTTCAATAAACTGAGGGAGCTGAAGAGAGACTGGGAGATGAATATCCCTACAAGGAAGACCAAAATGGTAAAGTTTTGATAGCATGGATGAGCTTTCGCACATGGCATTTCGCATCCTCTCGGGGCTTGGATGATGGCCCCGTTCCAGCGTCAAATCACCTCTGAGCGCACAGATCTTATCTCTCAGGGGTGAAACTGAGCAAATATTTAGATACATGAAATGCACGTGAAGAGCTAAATAAACTGCTGATTTTCAGCTGCTGATAGCTGCTGGAGATTCTGCAGATGTCAAAACAATCCACCTGTGTCCTTTCCAAAGTAGGTCATTTTCAGGATGGGAAAGAAAGCAACAGATTGCGTAGCAAGTTGGTATCAGCAAAAAGAAAACCTAAATTTTCTTCATGTCTTCAATAGCAAGAATTCTCCTGCTGGACAACCTCTGGTCCAGTCTGCCTCATGCAGTCTTTTAGTAGAACATCACCAAGCCCAAGGTGATACACAAGAATTTTGCTTTCTCAAGAAAATGTTTGTTAGCTCCAAAAGGCCAGCCCTTAGTGATAGCACCTAAGCTCTGATGGCCATTAACAGCCATGTTGGACTAATAGTTAGAGTAGAAATACAAAACAATGTCACTAAATAGGTTTACATGATTTTTTTTTTCTTTTGAAATTTTGTTTGTACCTACTAGAGTGGCAAACACATAATGGCTGTTCCAATGTAAATTAGACACTACCCACATACCTAATGCTTCCTTAAGACCTGCACTGTCTATTATATTAGTTGCCAGAAAAGTCCTCCCTTCTAGGTATGTCCTTTTACAGCTACTGATGACAGGACTTTGCCTTTAAGAAGTAGCATAGGGGAAAATTCTGGAGTAATATCAGCGAGGAACAGAGTAATGTAATGTGTTGGAATAAATTAAAGACAAAAAGAAAGGAAGAGGCTGAAGCGACTCACTGTCGGCGCCATTGACATCAGCTGCCCAAAGTATTTCCAATCTTCTACTTTCTTGAGAAAAAATTGGGTTTCAATCAGCTGAAATAGTTTATGGATATCTGTGGACAATATCTGCTTCACTTTCTACTGTATTTCCTACTTTTCATTCACAAAACTAAAAAATAACGAGTTAAAGAAAAACTATTCGCAATCTGCGCATTCCTTCTATTTTCAGCAGCAACAAGAATTATAGCTCTGTGACAACATATCAATAATTACTTAGGGAAAAAATAAAAAGCAAAAGCAAAACATTTTGACCATCTTTGGCATGAGCTAGTATATAGACCATGCTCAGATTCTTGCTATGGGAACAACCGTCTTGAAGAAGCCATATCTGTCTGCAGCCATCAGCATCCTCCTTGTCAAAACAAATGTGTTTATCTCTTTTGCAAATGCTTTGAAACATGCTGTAGAAGACATTTTATACATGAGACTAAAATCCCACAAATCTAATCACTCACATTCCTACTGGAACAGAAAGGCAGGAAAATATACATCAAAAACCACTTTTTTTTTGGGCTGGGCTTTTCTGAGGGGGAGAAAAACAAAGCATTTGGTAGCAATTAATATGCCCTCTACATTTGCAGTTTTAATTCCTGTGCAGATGCGTAGTGTTGTTATTCTAATAACTTCCTGTGGTGCTCCCTTTTTCTGTAAACCTCAACGCCAATTAAAATGTGATCCATCACCGAAAGCTTCCGAAACAAAAGGGAATGTCCAACTTTCTGATACAGCCATGAAAAATCCCAGTCAGTCAAAAGACGACCCAGGAAAAAAGAAAAAAAAAGCATTCAAGTCTTCCCATTTCTGTAAGAAAGAGTGGAAGAAAATGTTCTTTTGTGTCAGTTTTGTAATAGAAACAGACTGAGGGATTTAGACTATATGAGGAGAGAGCAGCCAGACTTCCACTTAGCGAAAAGGTTGATTAATAAATGCTTGGAGCTTCTTGTGCTGAAATGACAATGTCTGGATATTCACCCTCTGGGGGAAGCGTCAGGGATTGGATGGTACAAGCAGATGTATCTATGGTTTCCCAAACAGCTCTCAGGCAGCAGCAAGCGAATGTCTCCCCTCCTTTGTCCGCAGGGAGGAGAGGCAATGGTGGAATTGTGTGGAGATACACAATTGTGCCGCCAATAGAGGCTCCAAGCCTTACAGTAAATAAAAGGTGGGCAGCTCGTTGGTGGTTCCCCAGCTTATTTAAAAGGCTTGATTTGCTTTTTCTTTCCACCCTGAATGATAGAGCTTCCTCTGTAATGCAAATCAGCATCAGACAGAGGGCCTGAGCACTCCTGTTTGTATGCAGGACACGACTTTGCCACCAAGGATGGGTTTTTTCATGGTTCACATTTCCAGGCAGCATCCCAACATACACTACAAGTCAACGTTGAGTAGGACTTACTCCATGAGCCTAACCCTCTTGGGGGAACAGCTTCTCCTGGGAAGTGATGAGACTTTCCTTGCCATCTCTACTTCTCTAACACCAACAAGTCACCATCTGGTGAAGAATACTCAGTATCTTGGGAGACACTTGAGGTTCTCCAGGAACTCACCGGCTGCTGCATCAGTGCTGTAGCTGTGTAGTATGGAACTCCCTGAGGTTCAGCTTTAAGATGTATCAGCTATAAAAATATTTTGCTGATTTTCTGGGAGGATTCTCAGCAATTAGGGATATCGTGGTGCAGGGAGCTCTCTCTGACACTGTAGTGAAGACAAGCTTGCAGAAGACTCTGTGTTCCCAACTGCCTGAACTCCATCCTATTTAGTTGCACATATGGACAGTATGGAGATGCAAGGGATAATTTTTGGGTGCACAGTATTTCTGGATTATAAAATCAGCACTTGTCTCTAAAATAAAAGCAAAGCTGTTCGGTTCCAAAGGGACCACAGTCTCATTCACACCCAGGCTCTGTAGCTTATTCCTGAGACTTTAAATCAGACGTTGTGATAGAACAAACCCCTTTTCCTCTTCATACAGCTGCTGACTACATCCTCTGCCCCCCCATTCAGAGATAGGACAGTAATAAAAAGATGCATATGGTTTGCCTTTCTCAGTGTTAAGATAAAAAGATGCCGCAGCCAATTTTCAATGGACCAGACACGTATCTCCTCTGGGTCGGGTCAGGAGGGGAGAGGAGGGACTGCGGGCGAAGGGAAGGAAGGTTGTTTGTTTATTTACTGATATCCTGTCCAAGCCTGTTTTCTCCAGGCAAGAACCCTTGCCAAGTCTATTTACAAAGTTCAGCCTGGGGATCGTGAGAATTGCAGCTCGGACGCAGCTCGGGCCCGGTGCTCAGCGATCTCCCTGCCACAGATGTCTTCTCCTTCCTTCTGCTCTGCGCCGGACCTTTAGTCCTATTTTGGAGGAGGACACAGGAAAAATGCATACTAGAGAAAATAGGTGCTAGTAAAAGTATAGTAAAAACTTTGTGTTTTCGTTGCTACCTGTCATTCAGTCTCCGATATAATATATTTCTTATCCTTTAAGTATTTCTTCATGTGTGAGCATTCATATAATTTACAGATTTGAATAGTAAACTCTTTCTGAGGACCATGAGCGTGAATTTGGCTTAACATCTTGCCTGAAAAGCACCAGTTTTCTGGCCAGAATACCTCTCTCCATGTTTCACTGTCACCTTGTTGGCGTCAAATTGTAGTTTAGGAACCAGATCTGGAAACAACATAAAATGATGCAGCTCCGAGGACCTCACAAGAAATAAACCACTTAATCCTATCTTTAAATCTGTCATATTCATGCTCATTAGCTGGCTAGCCAGGAGTGTAAGAAGCCTAAACTATATTTCAGGAAAGCCTTTCAAATTAACGGCTTTATTTTAATGTGGTCCAGGCATGAATTATTGGGAGGCCAAGATCATGATCTGTTTGCAGGAAAAACAGTGTCTTTGTGATTTAAATGGACTTTTTATTGGGAAAGTTAATTTAGAAACAATAATGGTACCACCTAATCATCCCAATGTGTTTGGATAAATGCTATTCTTTCAGAACTTGAGCTGATTCATTGAGGTAGGTCCTGGGCTGTTTCTCAAGGTTACAGACTTTGAAATATCTGATGAGGGAAATCTTAAAAGCATCAAGGCTCCTAAGCACTCTCAAGGATGACTTAAGTGCCTAAATATGCATCTAAGATGATGTGATGAAAACAGTATTTAATGTTGATGATGTTTATTTCCAATATTATACTATTTTTGAAGAGTACAGTATACCATTGCTCATTACTAATATACCACATTATGTCTCTGGAGAGGTTTAGGGACACACTGATTTCCTCTCGGCAGATTACAATATCGGAGCTGAGTCCCTTCCCAGCAGAAACCAAGCCTGAAATGTTGATGGTCCCAGCTGTGGGGATGAGACCCACTTGGCAGCATCCCTGGCATTTACAGCATGACTTCAGCAGAGGCAGCAGCAGATTGTGGAGAAGATGAGATATGGAAAAATTACCAGTGGTATAAAGACAGGATATTTATTGATTTCCCATCACTTTCCCTACCTGGCCTCTTCTTCCCGCTGAATGAAGCAGGTGCAAAAGCACAAACAGCAACTCCCAGATCTGATGCACTCAGCAACAACCAGTGGAATAAACTTCCAGGAAAAATAAATTCTTCCCCTCTATCTTGGCAGTAGCTTTTAGAAAAGACACATCTGACAATTCTTACACTATCTATATCACCCACAAGGGCTTAAAGTAATCAAACTTCATCTGTACGATCATAGAAATGGCATCGTAACAAAACAGTTATATGGAGAGTGTGCTCCCCTTTCAGCCTCATGTCAAACAACATCCTAGGTCTGGACATCTATTCCTATAACATAATTTTGGAGTAATCAATCAGATAAGTCTTCCCCATTTTTATAGCATTTTTATGTTCTGGTTGTTATAGATAAAAATTGCTGGGTCTAGTCACTTTTAAGAATTACGCAGCATTTGTGTGTACTGACAGAAAAAAAGAGTTTAAATTCATGTTTGTCCACCTGCAATACATTCTTTATTGAAAGATCATGTCAGGTTCTCCGATGACTGGGTTAGGAGATTTATTGTGCAATTACAAATCCTGGATGTATCATGTTAGGCTGCATGACCTGGAAGTGTAATCAGCAGAAGAGGAGAAAAATTCTGACAGTTTGGGTAATATTTTTTCTCTTGCTGTCCTTCAGTGTCATGCCTTATTTTCCTTCCTACAACTGTCTTCCTGGTTTCCTGAGGAAGTACCTTCTTTAACCCTCTCTCTTAGAGGGAACTGGTGGGGTTGCCTCAGTTTCTGCAGTCTGTACAAGAACAGGCTCTAGTCCCAAGAACTGATTTTTCACCATGCATAGGACAAGCTGAGAAAAGCAACTTCTTCCACACAGATATTAGGGTGGCTTTTAAAACTTGAGGAATCGCTCCAAATCCATCACATGAGAACTGTAAATAAGTTGGTTTGATTTCAGCAGCTGATTGTTAAGTCACTTGGGAGAAGTCAATCTCAATAATGGTCATCAAAAATACCCAAATACCCAAATTAAGGTTAATGCAAAATCTTGCCTCTTGTTTCAGGAACGAGCAGATTATTTTTTTTTTTGCCCTAAACAGAGAGGAAAATGCTTCCTGTCTAAGAGATAAAGCAGAGATACAGGGATCTGCAACGTGTCCCTTCTGAAATCCCCCCCAAGCAAACCCAAGGGGATTCTGGGGAGCTGTAGAACTGGCTAATTTAACCTGGTGTATACACCATGAAAATACAGCTAACCCAGGAAAAGGCCTTTCACAGAATCCATTTACAGGCACAACGTGAGGTCAAGTTGTAAATTGTCCGGCGGGGTTTGTTTAGCACAGCCTTGATGGATCGGGAACCGCTGGCGTTTTCTGCGAGGTCCGTATTTGCTCAGATGGTTCTGGAAAGGTGAGCAGCCGTCTCCATCGCAAGGGGGAAGGCTGTAAAGGGTATGGCTGCTTGGGCTCATCCGTCGGAGCGGGGCGAGCAGGCACGCATGTGCTGCCTACCCCGGGAACGCTAAGTGAACCTGAAAGCCTCCCAACATCTGGCTGCAGCTTGCCTTTGTTTGCTTTAGGCTTTCCATACAGACGACCACCCTGGCTGAGGGAGCAGGGATGGACGGGGCGTCTTCACGCATGGCTGGCAAGATGTTTGGGGCTTGTGGACCAGCCGTGTCTTCGGGGATGGGGAGGGAGGCTCTGGGCTTTGGCGCTTTCCCTCACGTTGTCCTTCTGAAGTGAGCTCCTGGCACAGTGGGGCAGCCATTCCCCATGTGTTTCATCTCACCAATGTCTCTGTGGAGGCTCACCTGCCCTGTCCCACCCAGGGGTGTGCTGAGGTTACTTAAAGACCCTTCCAGGTACCCCACAACCTCCAGATATCAGGATTCTCTTTGTGCTTTTGGCCTGGAAATGGACTTTTATTTTGCTGGGATTTAGAGGATGCTGTCAGGCAGGGACTTTCCTCACCTCATTTCAGGAAATCTACCTCTGGTTGAGAAGAACAGGGAGAGGGAAATGGAGAAATACCCAGATACATCAAAACTAGACCACTAAATACCAGGCAATTCCTGGAAGGTGGCATCTATTCCTCTGAGATCTGATGCTGAGAGTTTCACCCTCATCTCAGGATTCAGTTTCAGATAAAATTCCATAGTCAGTGTCTCCTCGATCATCACGGCTGTAACCAGGCCATGACTTGTCTTGCATAGACTCATTGCTTCATCACTTTGGCATCAAGGTTACCCAGTGAAGTGCTGAGAATTTAAGCTTGCTTGGTATTAAAACGTGGATCTTATGGATCCTCCCATTGTGTTCCTCCGGATCCGTTTCAGATGGAGATGCAGTTTTCAGGAGAATCCCACCATAAACTGTTCCTATTCCTGTAGATAGAGCTCCCTCTTGTGGGGAAGCAACCCCTCCGCCACCTCCAGCTCCCAGGCACCTTTCCCTCTCCTTTAGCAGGTTTTCTCCCAAGTATTTTCCTGACAACTGACTCGCTGACAAAAAAGGTCTATTTGAATTTAATATTTACCTGCAGTAAATATTTTATTCCAGTATCCTTCAGATCCCTTGTAGAACTGACATTAACCTGCTGGGAATTCAGCTTATCCATTTTGTATGGAAAAAAATCACGTACCTGTTGATGACAGAAGACCTATTCTTGGGTTTAAGATGACTTGCTCTACCACATATTCACTGACGCAGCTGAGCCTCCAGCTGAGACACTCTGTATGAAGTAATATTACATCATATTTAGTCAGAAACCCGTTTTGCTCACAGGTGAAGAACAAAACCCATCTTTGCACATGACATTTCCCTCTCTGCTCCATCTGAAACGGTCTGTGCCAAATCCAACAAGTGCTTTCGGTGGCGCCACATCTTGTGCAAGCTGCACTAGGGAGAAACTAACTTCCCAGGATAGGATTATATTTTCCATCACAAACGCTTTGTTTTAAAGCTGAAAAGGAGGCACGCAACGTTTTAAATTAAAGATGAATGCAAATCCCTTGGGGGTGGTGGAACAAAAAGAATAAAGACAGCTTGGATCCAGGGTCAGAGAGGAAATCGAGCACTCTGAAGTCATTGCACCTACGCACGCCTGCTCCAGCAGCTCTGGACAGTAAGGCTTCTTCCAAACTCCGCTGGCAAAAAGCACTTTGGAGGAGAATCCAGGTTTGCCGAGTCCAAGTTCAACACATGGTGGCAGCAAGGGACCGGGTCTGCAAGGGCTGGGAAGGAGCACAGGCCAGCACTGTCCCCAGCACAAGGACAAGTGTGCCTTCCTCAAGGGAAAAAAAAAAAAAAAGAAAAAAAAAAAGTTTTCCGACTTTTTACATAAGAGATCATGGAGCAAAGGGGTTCTGTTCCGAGATGTGACTCTGAAGAATGACATCCCAGCAATGTCTCCCCTGTGGTATTCCCACAGCCCTGCAGGACCCACTGCAGGACCGGCTGCTTTCCTTCCTCTTTACAGTCCATCAGTCCCTGGGTGAGGTGGGGGCTGCTGTGCAGGTTGTGTTGCCTTCAGACTCACCTGTGTAGCCCCGGTGCTGTACAGTCAGCCCTTGGACACTCCTACACAGTCCCTGCGCCTCCTCTGCACTAAGGCTCTCAGCCATGGAAGGACAGAAAACTATTTAATTTATGAAGATTTAAGGTGTATCCTTGGGAACCTTCCCTTCTTGCAAGAGCATCCAAATCACAAGGCTGGACCACCAATTTGCACCTGCTCGGTCTCCTTGGCTCAAGGACCCCTGTATTATTCTTTATTAATTACAACAACTTCATCAAGAAAACACAGCTGAGCGGTTCGGTATTACCAGCCATGATGCTGATACAGATGAATCCCTGCACGGCAGGAGGAAGGGTGTAGAAGCCAACATGGTGACTATCAAACCATTACACAGGGGCAGGGCACAGACAAACCATGTGTTTGAAAAGAACAAAGTTACTCCACCCTATTTTCTTTTTTTTTTTTTTTTTAATAGGAAAAAGCAGTAGATGATACCAGCAGATGATTTCCTCTTGGTTCGCCCAGATAGGACTACATGGTGGCTGTGGGATGCTCCCCTGGAAGAATGGTGAGTCCACGCCAGGAGATGGCACCTCGAAATGTGGTGTTGGTGACAGTGAGATGCACTATACCCACCTCTGTGAGGTTCCAGCCAAAGGCTGTTTTCCCTTGATACTCAGGAGTGGTATTTATCCATAAATATTTAATTCCTTTAAAATCATTGCAGAAGAGATGAGTGGAGTCAGACAGTTAAGCCAAACCCTCCATATCACGCTCTGAAGTCTATACAGTGGGTTTTCTTTACAGTCCAATTTCAGCCTAAGCACATAAAAATGCTGGTTAAAGCTAAGTGGCCTTCTTTTAGAATTGCTAATTGTCAATTAACAGAGAATAATTTCTGCAGCTTATACTCCACCTATTTCCCCTTCAACCAGTCTGCCTTATTTCTATCACCTCTATCACCTCCCACACACCTGGTGACAAAGGGAAAACCCCCATTTTTTCAACACTTCTACTTTTTTTCTTGCCTGTTAGTTTTTTACAGCCCAGCAGGATATGGAAACATTTCTTTCCAAGATCACCAATTGCACTTTAGAGCCCTCCCAGTAATTAACAGGTGAGTGCAGTTGGCCGAGAAGAACAAGTCTTCTCATTCATAAAGCCAGCCAAAGCGGAGCCCGAAGGTCTCTGTTCTCAGGTGCTCGGTAACACTCTGGGTATTTCTCCACTGTATTGTTCGGACCAGGCTGTGTTTCAGATAGATCCGTGCCATCATAACCAGAACTGCTGAGTTTTGGCCAAGATTTGGGAAGAAGGCAGGTGGAAAGGTGAAGGCCATGTACAGAACACACTCACTTCACCCATTCAGGAGTTACCACCTTCCAGCCCAGGCTCAGCCACACGCACAATAAATCCCCAACGCTTCTCAATTAAGTCGATAGCTCTTTATTAACCTGTGATTTAGATGGTTTAAGCTATTGCAGCTCATTTTGACTGACACAGGCCAGGGAGCACTTGCATGATTAGCCAGGGTGGATCAAAAGGTGAGGTAACCTCTGAGGATGGAGGACAGGAGATCGGTCAGGGGCTGTCATGACACAGGAGAGGACACGTGGGCATAGCAAACAGAGTACACACCTTTGGTTTCGTGTGGGATTGAGGGCTTCAAGTCCTCTTCCACACCCCCATCACCCACCAGCCCTTTCACCACCAAAAACCCAAGCCCATCTCCTGCCTGCCCTCCACGAGGACACAACATCCTTAAGGCCAAGTGCTGTGCCGCTGTCAGCTGTCACATAGGACAGCTCGAGGCAGCCCTGGCAAAAGGTCACTCAATAAATATATTTTTCTGTGCTGTTTCCAGGACACAGCCCAGGCACCTTTCGAAGTCAGTGCTTTGGCATGTGCTCCAGCAGTCCTTAAGGAGTTGGGTTACCCGAAGCCTCGGTTGCTCCTCGGAGAGCGCTGCCAAGCTGAAACGGAGCACCACGACCTCGGCTCCTCACGGTCCCGTGATGAGCGAGACAGGTGGGAGATGACGGGAGGTACGAGTGCAAATCAGGCAGCCCAGAGCATGTCAAGCACATTTCACAACCCCCTGCTTAAGGTTAGTGAGTACCTGCCTGTTTCGGACCAGGAATCTGCAGCCACACACACACAAAAAATGTACTACCAAAGCCCTCCTTTTATTTCTCATCATCAGGGTTGGCCGACGGCCATCTGAGGGAGGTGGCAGCAGCTCAGTACATGAGGAAGACAGATCTATGCACCACCTAGTTACCTAATGGAAACAAATGAACAAGATTGTGATTAATGCACTCATTAACTCCCCAAAAGGACAACCAAGACCCAGACAGATTTAAATTTTGTCCGAACACCATCTGTGCCTTTGTCTGACCTCCTCCAATTCTGATAATCATTTGGGAGGTGCCAGCTGAACATGGAGCATCTCACAGTGTGAGCAACGATGGTTGGCTACTTGGCCTTGATTTTACTGGGCACAAAATGGGACAGCCTTGGGTGAGATTTTATTTATTCTAATGAATAAAGGAAAACGAAGCTCATGTTAGCATCTGGTATAAATAACCATGGCATGAGCTTCTGTCCTACAATGGTTTCTAGCAATCTAGCAAGTCACATGATTATTTCAGATTTATCACATAAGACAAAAATAATTATTCCAATAATGACCTAACTGAACTGATATTTCTTTTTTTTCTTTTCTTTTTTTTTTTTTAAATATAGAATGAGCCTCAAAAACCTTGGATTTAAAGACCTTGTTTACAGGGGTATTTCAGGCACAACATCTGTTAGTCATGGGTAAGCATGTCCCTTTGCATGTATTACCATTTAGGGCAGTAGAAAGATCTGTCTGATAGTAAAAAAGCCAAATTTAGCTATAACTGAATAAGACAGCCAGCTAATATTTTGTGTATTTATGGAGAAAATAGCAAAATTAGGGTAAAGACTACTTCAGATTAAAACAAACAAGAAAACAACAGCAGTATATCTTATTAAATTGCTTTAGTGGCTGCTTTCTGTGTTTTGTCTTGTACAAAAGCCTTTTGCCCAAAAGTCTCTCCGCTGCACTGTGGTGCACATACGTGGCAAGAAGATGACTTGCTAAAGTCACTAAGCTTAGTCTCAGCACATGGCACGTGTCATGGAACAGGGCAAGAAAGAACTTCAGCAGCTCAGCTGTAGAGACACTCTTTGATGCCAAATGGCAGCCAGATACTTTTCCAGACCACCAATAAAAGAGGTTTGTAAGAGAAAAGTGGATACTGTCTATGGGCATACGATGTCCACGAGGTACACTAAAGGAGCTCTTGGCATGTTCTGCACTCACCCAAGGGACAGTCAGTCACAGCCCAACAATTTCCCAAACCCTCTAGATAGATGGCTTTGCCCTACCCCAAATTAGCTAAACCAAGACCTTTCCAAAGAGAGACTTGTTCACTTGCATCCTCAAAGCACTAGAATAAGGAGCACATCTCAGCAGGGCACCAGCACAGTAGGTCTGTTCTCAGGGAGTGGAATAAATAGACATTAAGCTCATACGGGTGACAAATAATGAGATAATGAATGAGTGAGAGCTGCAGAAAATCAGGCAAAGAATGGATTCAGGTGCTGCTGGTGATCCCAAACAAGTACCTCCACCCAAACAACTCATTATTCCTTTGAAGTTCAGGTGCAAGCCTTATTAGCTCTGGACTATGTCCAACACTCCCTGCAATTAGGTGAGCCCCAGACTATCTGGACTTTGCTTGGGGTGGGCTGTGAGATAAGAACTCCCGGTTCCTGCAGTTTTGCTCTGTTAAAAAAGCGCCAAGTGCTCTCAGGCTTTTGTGCAACCGGGTCCTCGTGCTTTGATCCCTAATAAAAGATGTTCTTTCTCTGTAAACACTCTACCCTCAGCCTTTTATTGTTCTGCAAAAAGAGAAATGTGCCATAAAATGCACGTAGGCAGGGTATCAATTTCCTTGCATTGATTTTTGAATAAAAGACTTGTTCATTTAATATTTTTGTTTGATTACTTTATTAAACGCATTGATTTGCAGCACAAGCTTACAGAAGAAATAGGATGCTCGTGACTCATAGCTATTCTTCAGCAAGAATCCCCATTAGATGATACATTATGCTAAGAATTACAGCTGCTGAGGCTTAATTATGATTAATTTATTCCCTCTCTTAGAGTGGATTAAATTTAATATTTGCAAGTGTTTTAATCCTTTCTAGATAAAACAACTCTGAACTGTCTGGAGTATGGATATGTTATAAATTATGGTAGGAATAAGTCTGTTTTACTAAGGTTACGTCGTAAATGACAGGAAAAGATTACTGTCAAGAAACAGATTAACATTTCAGGAGTGTGTATACTGTGGTGGGATATGGAAACGAAAACATTCGTGCAACCAAATCAACACAAGCACTTTTAAAAAGGAAAACCAGTGTCATTAAATCTAGTCTGCAGACAAGGAAACTTAGGTAGAGGAATGAACGTCTGTCGGTGCCAGAATTTGGCCCCTCTGAGTTTCTCTCCCGTTCTCTCCCCTCGGTGCAGAGCCCCCGTCGGGGGGCACCAGCTCCGGCGCCCAGATGCCCAGAGACGGCCCCTCTTTGAACGGGCTCCGGTACAAATAAGAACAGATGGAACAATAATTTTCCTGATCCAAACGTAGAGATCAGAAAAACAAGTGGCGCTGGCACGAGCAAGGTGTTGGTGGCCTTCATGTTTGGAATGCTAAAACTGATTTCCCATGGGATGATAAAAAAACTGAGAAAAATGTAACTTTTTAGAGCGACTTGGTCGGTTTGCAGAGCAGGGTATAAGCTGGTGTTCAAAATAGCAGGAAATTCTACTTTATGATTCTGTGAAATGGGATTGAGGTGAGGGAGCTCTACCAGTCCCCTGTTCTTATGCTCTTCATCAAAATACTGAACTGCAGTTTGAGTTATGATAATGCCTACTTTACTAGTGTTCTTAATTAAAAACCCTGGGAGAAAAATAAAATAAAATAAAATAAAATAAAATAAAATAAAATAAAATAAAATAAAATAAAATAAGGATCGCCTAAATCCCGGGTTTCTTAAATCCAGCTTTAGTTCTACAGCTAAACTTTAGCCTTGGCGCCTTTTGTGCAGAATTAGGTGCCAATAAATAGAGGAATTTCCAGCATTTCTGCAATGTGCAGAGGTGGGCAGAGAGTGGGTAGAGTTAAAAATTACAAGCAGAATTTGTACTTTGGAAAGCCACAACGTTTGTCCATTTTCCAGCTCAGCTGTACGCTGAAAACAGTTCTCTGCATGAATATCTTAAAGCAGAAAAGTTTTTCCCCCTTCTGCTTCTGCTATTTAAAATACATTTAATTGCTAAAAATTGCCAGATTTTTGCATAATAGAACACTGCTGGTATAAAAAGGTAGTTCAAGCAGATGTTTCAAAAAATAAAAACACTGAAGATGGAGCCTGCGTTTTATCACGCTGATTGAGGAGTGAGACACGCACAACCCGCAGCTCAGTATTCATTTACAAAGCTATTAAGTTAGTAAATCTAATAAATGGGCTGAGGAGAAGCAAAGACAAGAGCAATGAGAGGGGTTCAATAATAAAATCAAACACGTCAGCTGAGGAGTTTGTCAACAAGGCAAGGCTATTTGGTGTCATTCACACAATTATGTGAACTTCTGGGTCTGTGAGGAGGCACCAAGAGCCCCAGCAAAGATGCTGGTTGAGCATTTACGGCTTTGAAATAGGTTGCTCAGCTTTATTGAGATATTTGGATGTTTGGAGAATTCTTTGTGCAGAAAGAAATCACGCAAAAGATCTGTAACTGGGATGTTGGGTTTCCCACTCATCACCTGCGCTGGGTCTCAGCTCTGCAGACCAAGCATCGCTGGCCACGTCCCTCGTTCCCCTCCTGCACTTCTCATTTCTAAGAACAGAGAAGCCATTTTTACAACCACAGGTCACTCCGGGGGTATCTCAGTGCTTTCTGAGCCTTGTCCCAAGTTCTTTTTCAAGCTCAGGTTGCATCTATGGGCACCGACCCAGCGAGCCTGGCTCCAGGAAGGGTGAACATCACCCCAGAGAGTGGGGGTCCCACCTACCCAAGGCAGAGGAGCGTGAGGCCGGCCACGGTGGGGCAGGTCACAGCAGGGGATGTCACAGTGGCTCCTGTCACCTGCTCTGGAAGCTGGGATGTGAGCAGAAGGTGGGAGGTTGGCAGGAGCTGCCTGCCAAGAACTCAGCAGAGAGAACCGGAGCGGCTGTGTTCACACACTGTCCTTGCCCATGCGATGTCTCTCTCAGTGGCCTTGAGAGTTCTAAAGCAATATGTAGCTTTTGGTTAAAAGATAATGAAAATCAGAGTTTTACTGGTGTTATTCCCAGCCCGGTGAGCTGGAGTCAGTACAGAGAGTGAGCAGCTGCCGTGGGAGAGGCTGGTAGCACGGGGAAGATGCCCCCTTTTCTTTTCCACAAAAATCATGATTTCTAAGGAATGATCTATTCACTTGCCTGTAATACAAATTGAGGGCAATTTAATTATTTTTTCCTATTTTTGCCCCCTTTGTTTTCTTTCCATCTGTCCCTAACTCAGGACCCGATCTAAAAATAGGAGTTAGCATCCCCTCAGAGGGGAGAGGGATGCTGGCAAAAGTTTCCATAGCTCTAGTAAGACCGTTCCCGACCATCAGCCGTGTAAGTTATTCACAACAAACCGACTGATTTATTCTTTATTTGTCCTGAACAAATGCAGCGTACGTATTGGCAAACATTTGTTTTAGAGCTACTGATTGCATCGCTGGGGATGGAAAGTTCTTGCTGAAAAGGTTTTGTCCGGGGAGCCTCCGAGGCACCATTTTTCTGAAGGTTTCCATTTTCTGGGTGTTTTAAAGAGCTGCAGCCAAAATAACTGATTTTACTTGAGGGTGATCCCCTGCTTTGAGGATATAGAGAGGATACATCAATAAATGGGCAGTCACTGTACGTTTTTGCAAATTGGAAACTTCCCCCACAGTTATAAATTAAGTCTGGGGACGGACGTGAGAGCAGTTGACGGGAAGGACCCCTGGGGCTGGGGGGGAAGCCCCCCCAGATCGCCCCGAGGAGCCCTGCGGAGCCTCCCCCCGGAGCACCCAGCCCCCCCGGGGGACGAGGTGGGGAAAAGCCCGACAGCTGTTGCCCATGTTCAGCCTATTCCGTGGATAAACAAAGATTTAATTTTGCAGTAATGTTTAAACCAGCATCTTTAGAGTGAACATATGTTTATACTCATTATGCATATGTTTATTAGAGCTGGTCATAATGTTTTGACAGAAAAGTCCAATGAGAAAATGCAGTTTTGTCAAAACTGAAATGTTTTGCTGGATTGTTTCAATTTCTTCTTCTCAGTCATAGTAAAATATTTAACTTCAGGACAGTAAACATTTTGCTTTAATTTTCCTATCACAGTAGAATATTATATTTAGTGTAATGCTTCCTTTATTGTTGAAGCAAAACATTCCAGTGTTTCTGATCAAACATTTTGGCAAATCTTTTTTTCCAGAGTTGGGCTGGTTTTTTTTTTTTTCAAACATCTTTTATTCAGAATTGGAACTATTTCCAAAATTCAGTCTGCTGTCTCCCGCAGAGAGGAGTATCAGCCCAGGGTGTCACTGTGGCACCTCTACCTGTTGGAGCACACGGGGCAGGAGCCAACAACCCACTCCGCGAGACAAACCTTTCCTGCAGTTATTTTCCCAGCTTGAAATAAACAGTTTTACCAGCTCCCATGATTTTATCAGAGGCCTCCTGCTCTGTGTTTGGTTTCTGCAGCCAGCTCCCAGTATCTACTGATTTATATGAAAGTCAAAATGCAAAAGGAAACACAGCCATCAACGAGACACATACATTTCTGGCCATTGTGGCTTTTTGAATGAAAATAATCTAAAATATGAACCAAGAGGCTCAGAAACCAGAAGTCAAACAAAAAGAGCCCAAATGTATCACTTTCGAAAAGCCTTATGTTTTTCCTAAGTCAGTCTCATGATTTTTCTTGGCTCTGAGGGAGTATTTCCAAGGATCAAGGCTGACAGCATTATAATCTTCCTTCTGTTTCTCCCAATGCACGTTGCGCTTCAGATTTTTCTTTTTCTCTGTGCACGGGCCATTCTCTGCTCTCTGAAACACAGTCCTGCAACAGCCAGATCAACTCCTGGGCTACTAAAAAGCACATTTTAGAGAAAGCCTAGCCTGCACGTTTTCCCAACTAATGAAAAAAAAAAAAAAAAAAAAAGAAATGAAATCCCTGTTTTTGTGCACTAAGATGTGTCCCTTCACTAAGGCCTGACCCTAACAAATGCTGGGAAAAGCAGCCGGGGCTGAGTCCCAGGGAGCAAAGGACAGTGAAGGGACAAGTGACAGGACAAGGGGCAATGGGTTTAAATTGGAAGAGAGGAGATTTAGATTAGATACCAGAAAGAAATTCTTTACAGTGAGGGTGGTGAGACACTGGAACAGGTTGCCCAGGGAA
>JAOTQQ010000003.1:35293553-35325597 GCA_026546715.1 Gallinago undulata
TGGTGGGAGGTGTCCCTGCCCAGGGCAGGGGGTTGGAACTGGATGATCTTTAAGGTCCCTTCCAACCCAAACCATTCCATGATTGTATGACAGGCTGGGTACGGTGGTGGATTCCCTGGCGAGGGGAATGCAGCACTGTGTGAAGCCTTGCAAGTGCTCAGCTCCAGGTTTAGTAGCAATTGCTCTTGTGGAGCACACAATAATCATTTAATTTTTGTCTGTGCACCGGATAAAAGTCTTCAGTAAATATAGGACAGAGGCTTTTAAAGCAAGAGCTGAGTTTGTCCTCTTTTTCGCAGTACCTGTGCTTTCTTAGGCTTCCTATTCTCCATAACAGCCAAGAACCTACCAAAACCATAAATTAATCTGTCCTAACTGCAATATAACAATTTAAAAAAAAAAAAAAAAAAAAAAAAAAGCCTTAGATACCACTTCCCCACCCAGAGCCCACACCTGGGGGGACACTCACAGGTGCCTGCAATGACAGTGCTGATGGCACCCAGCTGGCAGGGCTCTCCCGCAGGAGGTTTAAAGAGGATGGAGCAGGTGGGAGGGTTTGGGTTGGTTTGGCCCCTGGAGCTGCTGTTTGCTTTGCTGGGAAGGCTGCTGAGGCATTTAGTTAAAAAAGAAAACTATCTTTACAGCCTAGTTTTTTTTTTTCCTTATTCTTTAACTTTGTTAAAGATTAAATGAAGCATTTATTAAGCCTTTTGGTTTATTGGCTGTGTTTACTTCTGGTGTTTGGGAAGGTTCTAGAGAAAGCTTCCTTTGCTGTAGAGCAGGTGAGGAAGTGAGTGTCTGAGCAGCAGGATGGGGAAGTCCTGCTCCTGTGGCCCTGGGTTGTTCCTATGAAATTAAAGTTGATAAAATTCTAGAGGCTGTGAAGTCATGAGAGTTACCTGCCTTAGCTGTTGATGCTGGTGTGAGCCTGGTAGGGCTCTGAAGAGCTGCAGTGTGTTAAAACTGGGATAGTGAGTTTTTAAATAAAAGAAACTGAGAAGTTTCCATATGTATATCTGTGCTCTTGACGTGACAGTAGTATTTTAGCTCTGAAGCTCGTTACCATCTGTGCAATGGGGTCTGCATGAGAAGGCTTTTAGTAACCTGATAGTCTTGAACACAAAGTATTTTATTTTCCTTGCTTGAGGGTATATAAGTTGAGATGTACCATGTATAACCAAGCAGCTAGAGATAAATTTAGGGATGTGTGTATATATATGTTATTTTCAATACAGTGACTGTAATGATAGCAGAACATGTGGCCTCATATCCGTTTAGGGCTTACTTCCAACTGTCATACAAGTGTATTTTTTAACCTGACCTCTTTGTCTTTCTCCTCTTTCCCCCTTTGCCATATAAAACTTGGCTTGAAGAGCGTGGCTCTCAATGGGGTTATTTCCACTGCCTGCAGTGGGCTCTGGATCCCACCCAAGGGGAGGGTGAGCAGAATAGAATAGGTCCCTGGTGGGCAGGGGGTGAGAGATTTCCTCTCTTTCCTCGTGATGAACAAAGCCCAGTCTCCTCACCTGCTTCTTTGTGCTCTCTTGCTCCCGCAATTCAATAGCCATTGTCAAGCCCTTGGCCAGCAGCACGGCCACTTGTGCCTGGAGCCCTGCAGATGGGCAGAGCAGTTGGGGTGTGTGCAGGGCAGCAGCTCTCTGGGGGACCTTTAATTGAGGCAGAACGAAGCCCTGAGAACCAGCTTCCCCAAGCTGCTGCAGTGGTGTCCTTGCTGAAATCTCAGCTTTCCTTCCTTGCCGCCTGCCTTGGCCCAACATCTTCTCCGGGCACAGGATCCCTGTGGGTTCCTTGGGCCGTGCAGTGTTCTCCCTGCCCCAGGACTCTTCTGTTTCCAACAATTTTAGGTGGCCTTCTCACTACAGCTTGGTTCTAGGTACGGCTCTGGGTTCCTACTCTTCCTTTGAGACACATGGATCGTGAAATCAAGGTGGAAAAAAACTGCAACAATTGGAAGAAAGGCTGAAATCTAGATTATTTTTTTTTTTTTAAAAAAATATCGCTGCAAAAAAGTGAATATATTAGGGATTTTTTTAAAGGCTTCAGCCAGGCTCTTGTTTAAGCTCTCTTTACTTGGATCCCTCTTTGCTCTGGGAGAGAAATTGCCTTGTCAGGAGGGTACATGGCTTACTGTAGCGAAGCCAACACACTGAATGACAGAGCAATCTGATCAAGCTGACTTAATTGAAATTGTGCATTGACAGAGCTGGGGATCCGTCTCCCGTGTGGTACAGTTCAATTTGGAAATGATCCTGAGGATCAGAATGCATTCAATATCCAGATTGAATGTTTGGTCAGGGTTCTGTTAACCACGATAATAAATACTTAATAGGTACAGCTTGTTAAAAGTAAATAGTGACAGAAGTTTATGCAGAAGCTGCTTCTGTGTCCTGTGGTCAGACTGGTATTAAAGCAGCTCTTCCTTTGATTTCATGCTGGAGGATTACGGATGCTGCCTGAAAGTCTCTCTTTCCTGCTGTGGTGCTGCCTGCTGACCTGGGGGAGGCTGGAGATGGAGAAACACGATCAGACGTTCATGTCTGATTAGATCCCTCTGACTGCAGTTTCTGAACACTCGCCATCGTCTTCACCCAGTTACCCCACTCTTCCCAGTGTCCCACCATACATTTGTGTGGGGGCAGATCCATGTAAAATTGTGTGACAGCTTTGCTGACAAGACATTTCATCTGTTAGAAAACTAAGCCTGTAGTTACTGACTGGCATGCTCAAAATACTCCTAGTTACGATTTAAATGATTCAAACTTCAGAGATCTCATAGAATATCCTGAACAGATTTTCAATTACGGTATTTAAGATCAGCATTTTTGTAAACAACTTCTGATTGTCTCTTTAATTCATGTGAACATAATTTCAGCAGTCTTGATGCAGATACCAGATGCCTCATTTTTTTTCCAATAAGGTGACCTATACTTTTGCGAAAATACAGATATAGATTTGTGTATATGACATCACAAACATATCTTTCGTTGCTTTATTCTGCCAGGGACTGGAGCCCCCCTGTCCTGTTATTTGTGAGGTAGGAAGTCAGTGAGTTGTTTGCTTTTTTTTTTTTTTTTCACTTATAAACAGAACTGTATGAAGCAAAACAAATGACAGACAGCAGCTGAGGAATTTGAAAGTAGCCAACTGCTCACATTTCATTTAAAGGTCAGGATCCAATTAGCTATGCTAATGTGCTAGCCAGTGTTCTCCTCTGACAAGGCCAAGTTGTTCACGTTGTGTAATTCCTTACAGTGGCTGGGGCCTCTCTGGGGTTTCTTGTTGTCATCACTGGAGAGTAAGAGATAAGACAAGGCATTTGGAATACTTTTTTTCTACCCATTCCTCCTCCTGTTGTTAGTGCACATCCTATGGTGGGGGTTTCCCGGGGTCGGGTGTGCTGGGGGACAGCAGGTGACAGCACATTGAGCTTGTCCCACCCCGGTGGTGAGCAGTCAACCTAAAGAGACTTCTCTGCAGATGAGAATGGATGTCCAGGAGAGGTGCAGGACAGCCTGAAGTGAGCTGACCCCCCCTTCTGCCACCTGATGAGCTCCTCAGCTGTGCCACTAAGGGTTCCTGGAAGTTCACTGGTATCCCCAGCTCCAAAGGCAGAAACTCTACTTGGAAGTAGAAGGAGGAGCTGGAGACTGTTATGGTGGCATCCCGTGATATGGGATGAGTGGGAGCAACAGTGTGTTTGCAGAGGCTCTTGCTAAACTTGTTTGTAACAGAATACTTGTGTATTTCAGGCTTTTGAACTGCTTTGTGGCTGGCAAGAGCTGAGCATGGGCTGGAGGCTTTGCAAGAATGGGCTCAAGGGCCAGTGCGTTCGACTGTACCTGTAGGTGGGTCTATAGCTGTCAGGTTTACACTGAACATAGTTCACTACAAAACAGGGTGGGCATTTAGTGTAGGGTAGAAATGTTAACATAGATGGCATGTTCTTGGAAGGAAATCAGTAGTGAGACTGGATTAAGAGGCCTCCTTCAGACAAAAAAAAAGGCGTAGGTAACTCATCTCCTTTATTGCATAAGGCTTCTAATTTCTGCACTAATTTAATCCCTGTCAAAAATATCAAATCGCAAAATAACACCACATAAAGGTTATTAAGTTTTCTGATATGGTCTCTGGCGGTCCATGCAGCTATCGTGTTTGGAAGGAAATTGGAGGCCTTTAGGAAACAAAACAGCAGAGTGCAGGCTGTCTCCATGGCACTGCTGCTGTGGCATCTGCTGCGAGGACCTGGAGCTCTGATGTTTCCCTGTCTAGAAATTTGAGGGTCCCCTTGTATTAGAGGTGCTCTCTGCTGTTGATTCCAAACCCAATTAATCCAAATAACCTCACATTTCCCTACTTTTAACCACTTGCTTTAGAGGGTTTTGGCATTTTATGCATTTATATAGACCATGCCAGGACAATAAGAACCTAATGTTCCTGGAACACTACTGGTTCTCACTGTGATTTTCTGTCTTGGCCAGTTGTATAAGAACTGGATACCTTTTGAAAAATATTATAAAATAAAAATGCTGAGGAGTGAGTAACACTTCATATAATTTGCAGAAAGGCTGAATTAATGTGACTGGCCATCAATTTGGCTTTCTCCCACTTGAATAAAAATTACTGCAGTGATTTTCATTCTCTACCAGGAGGAGACCTCGGCTCAGCATGGAAAGAGATTCAAGAGCTGCTGCTCCAGCTGAGAGGTTTGTCTCTTCTCTGTTGACATCTACATAAGTAGCATTTGCACATGACTATCCACCAGCTCTGTCTGACCCTCTCTTTTAACTCTGGTGTAACTGTGACCAATTTCTCATCTCGGAACAAATTGATAAATGCAAGTGTTGTTTTCAGAGTGACTCGGGCACGTGAGAACCTTTAAGAATCAAAAATCTGAGCCTATGCCATCTGCTAATAATTTCTTCAGTTACTTTCATGGAAGTGTGAACCCCATTGCATCAGTTTTACACACCTGGCTTTAAACCCCAGCATCTTTCATTAAGTGCAGTGAGTGTCACGCGTTGCTGTGTGACCGCATCGCGGATCGATGCCGTAAGCAAACACATCTCTTTCCAAAAGAAAGCAGAGACCTGCAGAGTGGTCACAAAGTGTCTATCATTTTAAACGACAGCTCTGACAAAGGAATGGTTACATGAGGAGAAAATACATTTTGAAATAAATTGTGAAGTAATGCTTCTGGCACGTGTGAGATAGGGCAATTAGTGAATGTGGGTTAATGATTTAGAAGGGAGCAGTGCTCTGCTGCGGGTAACACAGGCTGGTAATCTTCTTCTGCTTAAAAAAACTGCTTGTTGGAAACCTGATTTTAGAGTTCCATTTTGTATTGGCAACCCAGGTATTTGCACAGTGCTTGTGTTGAGTAGAGTCTCTTCTCTGCTCATTCATGTGCCAAACTCCTGGGCTTTCATAGATGCCCGAGGAAGTAAAATACTGATATATGGAGAGGCACTCTGTGGAATGTCTTCAGCGGAAATTTGCAGTCTTCATAAATTTTATGCAGACTGTGCAGCTGGTGTGGTAGCTGGTGAAAGGACTGTGTTAAAAGCTATTTCACTAGATTTGGAATGGTCAGGTTTTGCTGATGGACATATTGTCTCTTCAGAGAGGGAATCAGAGGAATCGCTGCCTTGACAATCTGGAGAGTGACCAGTGACGCATGAAACTCTCTGAAGGATCCTGTTAGCCTGTCTATAATAAGGAAACTATTGATAAATATTGCAATGTCCTTTGGCTATGATATTCCATCCTGACCATAAGTGCATCTAATGAATAGTAAAAGCAAGCACAGGTGAAGGCTAGGAAACACTTTGGAAAACAAGAGCATCTTTTCATTAAATTGAAAACAAGTATACTCTTCTAAAAACAATAGAATAAAAGATTTATAGAGTGAAGGGTTTGTTTAGATTCAGCTATTCTGTGGCCTTATTTTAGTTATTTGACATAAAATAGATTTGAGTGCATGGACTCATGGGTGACTCATCTCAATTCCATTTTGAGAGTACAAAGAGCTTGATGTAATTGTGTGGAGAATCTGGGTAAACCTCAGGTCTGGCTGAACCAGAGCAGTCAGTCGAGGTAAATGGAACTCACCGTTAACAAAAGCTCTGAGCTTCACCCTTGCCTTCTCGTTAGTACTTGGGATGGCATGTTGGCTCGCCCCTCTAGCTCTTCTAAATCTGTTAGTCATGTGTATACATGTATGTACAGTTTGCTTTCAGGTTCCTGATGACACAGACAATGTGGTGTTGCAGGATAGTAAAACAGATTCTGGTAACAAAAGCACAAATAGCCAAAAGTTGCATCAGCAAACTAAATAAAAGGTATTTACTGTAAAACCATAGGCCCTTCTGCTGTGTATAGGGTTTTGATCAAAGTGTAACCAGTTCTCAGCAGCAGTTTTCCAAAACTTCTCTTTTCCTCTCAAGCACATTGAGATCTTCTCAGCTCCAGGAGATTGTCTTGGAACGAGAGCCAAGTGCTTCTGCTCTGTAGCTGTGGTCTGCCTAACAAATGGAGAGGGGAGGGAGGGCGTTAGGCAGTTGTGGGTGGAAATACAAATGGGGACATAACAACAGAGAGCTCCTCGCCTGTTCTCTGCAGGTCTGTTTGGTTTCCCTCAAATCATTACCTGTATAGACCGTGCTGTGCGGAGAAAAAGATTCAAGGTCAAACTTTGATGGAGGTGATGTCTATTTTTAAACGGCACAGATGGCTCGGGCACCCTCTCTGGTGCTCTTCTCCTTGCAGGGCTTGTTGGGAGCCTCTCCCTGGCAGAGCGTGGCCCGAGCCGGTCGCTGGGCTGGTGGTCACAGCTCTGAGCAGGCACGGGACAGTCTGTGATGGGGTGGGAGGGGGGGGGCTCCTGGGTCTGGGGACCTCTGCCACCGCTGTGGGAGATTAATGTCTGTGTATGCTCTCTGAGAAATTAATGAAAACAATTGGTTTTCCTCCCTTTTTAAAGTATAAGGGTTGGGAACTCTGGGGCTTCATTTGTCCCTGGTCTGAAACCACTTTCTAGAATGCTCCCTGAATATTTCAAAGTCCAGTTAACGCGTGCGTTAGGTTTTGTGCCAGCACTCTGTACTTCTGCTCAATTCTGTCCATTTTTCTTGTGCTTCCTGGAAAAAAGTGAAAGGCTTTCAAATTTTTTTTCTTTTCCCTCTATTTTTCTCCCTCCCAGCCACCATCACTCCTACAGCACTTTTATTTACAGCTGTCCCTCAAAGCTGCTGTAGGAGAGATTTTTTGCATGTGGAACTATTGCTTTTGGGGCATCTACTGTGACTGATGTCCAGGTAATGTAATGCTGCTGCTCGAGAGAGATGTTTGATTTTCTTTAACCCTTTATAGGCTCGTTCTATGCCTGCTGAAGGGAAGGTGTTCAATGTGAGGTTTGCTTTCTGGGTCAGTGTAAGAGAACACGCTGTACAGCTCGCTGGTGTATTTAAAGAGCACTTCATGCTCTGTGGAGAGTACACGGTGCTCGTCGGTGATTAGCAGCATATAGTGTTACGGGTGGGATTTCACTGAAGGAAATTCTACAGCAGGATAAAGGAAAGCTTTTATCCATTTAATGTGGGGGACATAGCTAGCTTTCATTAAAACATTTCTAATTTAAACGACAACATTTAACTCCCTCCAATTACTTTATGGCTCCGTTCAAAGTGCATTAAGGTTATAAAACATTGGAGTATCATTTGAAGGTTTTTTCAGGTCCTGTTTTGACTTTTTTTTTTTTTTGTAGCCAGCTATTTCAATTCCCAGCACACTTACAGCCTTTTCAGAGGCTGGTGAGAACTAGATGTCAGCCCAGTATCAATTGGCAGTACTGGGAATTATTGCTGCAAGTACAAAGGGATGCTGTGGGAAAAACTGGTTTAAGAAAGTGAAAGTGGTAATGATGGGCAGTAAAATGTAAATGATAAAGGATACGTGCATGGAACTAGCAAAGATTTTTAAGAAAAGAGTTGAAAACTTGTAACCTCATTATTTATTTGGATTAGTTGTGTAGATGGTCTGTCCTGTTGCCTTCATACTTGTCTCAGAACAATTGATCCTCCAGAAACTGTTTAGCTCCTGTCATGGTAGATGTGAAATGCTTCTACTGGGTTGGGGTGGCTCTGGTGTAGAAAGGTGCCTGAAAACTGGGGATTGGAATAAATTCTAACCTATTTTGGTTTGTAACAACTGCTCTGGAAATGTGAAATTAGCAGGATTTCTCCTTCTGGAAGGGAAAACGTTTGATAAGTTAGAAACAAACTGTTCAATTTAAGCTGTCCTTCCCTGAGCAGTGCTTACCCAGCTGGTCATTTGTCTTCATCTCCAGAGGAGTGTTAATTAGTCATATGCAGACCCAGGAAGAATTCTCTCTGGATGGGAAGGATGACAGGGAGAAATACAGAAAACAGAGCGGTTTGTGGCAGTGCACCCTGTTAGCACTGGGAGCTGGTGAGGATGACTGTTATCCTGGGAAAAATCTTACAGAGTTGGGTTTTTAATATATAAATTATATAAATATATAATAAAACATGTTATTTTTAATGATGTATGCATTCTGTACATATAAGAGGGATAGCTCAGTTGAAGTGTTCCTCAAATTTTACTGACTTCAGCACTGTTAAACTTTGCCCAAAAACCACTGCATTGAGCATTGTTGTGCTAAGCACATCCAGCTTCAGAAAGCATTTTGTTCTCGGGTAAAACTAAAGCAGGGGATTTAGCTGAACACTAGTGTGTGTGCAAAGTTGCATTGAAAATGTCAACTTCAATTTTAAATTAAATAATGTTTTAACTTTGAATCTCTGCACCTGATAAAACTGGCAATGCAGAGAGGGTGCCATTTAAAATGATTTTCTTCGTTAGGTCAGAAGAGGTCAGCCTGGGACTAAGGGAGCTTGTGGAGTGAGCCTTGGGAAAGCTGTCAGGCTGTAGAGCTGGGACATGGCCGTGTCTAGAAAGTGAGATCATCTCCCACCATCACATACTCACCTTAAACATCTCTGCCTTCAAGATATTTAGCTTTAGAAACTGCCGATCGCATTGGTATTTAGGAAATATAAAATATGAACATGTTTTGAAGACTCAGACCCTGAGTGTTTCTCTTCTAACCATGTTCTTGATGCTTTTGCTAACACACCAGTGTGATGATGGGATATCTGGTTTGCAATTCGCCAAACCTTCAGTTTTCTGCCTGCCAGGTCACTTGGCCAAAAGCGCGTTGGTTTCCATCAGACTGGCTTTCCAACCAGGAATGCTGTTGGGTAACTTCTTGGTACACTAAAATGACAAGGAGAAGTAGTGGAGGAGGGCTGACATCTTATACATGCTATCTCCCTCTTTCAACTCAGTCTGCTTTTTTTCCCTGCCATAAAATTCCTGAAGTGCGTGGACGCCGTGAGGATGGAGTCATTGGAATATCATGAGCCAAAGATGTTTTCTAGTGAATGTAAAACATATGGGACTGCTTTAGCTGGTGCATGTGAGCAAGTGTGCCAATACTAGCAGATTCTAGGCACTTTCTTGCAGTACCAAATTTTACAAGTTCTTAGGCCTGCACTGTGTAATTTGAAGGTATAAAATTCAAGGAAAGAATGAACTTGGAGCGCTATAGCATGGGCTGATGCAGCTGTTACTTGAAAATTACTCAACAGATAGCATGAGTTGTGTTCTACTGCAGTGCTGTCTCATGCACAGGGCTCAAACAGAATTAAGTTTGCCAAAGCTTAAAAGAAATCAAGTTGATGTGACATTAATCAGGATTTCAGCTTTCAACATGTCTAAAGGACCCTCTTGCTCAGCACTGACCTCAGTGAGGGAAATCTACTGAAACTTTTTTTTTGTAGAGACATTGCTGCCTATGTAAAGTGTTGGCAGGAGCTAAAGGTTGTTTTCTATCAAATTTAACTCTCCCCTAAGAATATGCTTATAAAAGACAGTTCTCTAAAAATGTGACAGGCTTTGGTTTCCATTCCTGTGTAAAGCAGTGGGAGCATTTGCCTTGGACTGTCAGCTATAAAGAGAATTCCTGAAAAAACTGTGGTTATGGATACCTTCTAAAATACTTGCTTATGGTGCCACAACTAATTAGTTGCAGAATAAGGAGAGTATGTTGACTTTTTCTCCAAGTATCACTCCAATTGTGAAATCTTTCTAGAAACTATGAAAGAAGGTACTTTCAAGAGTAATATCATTTTATCTACATCGCAGACAAGTCCTCACATGTTTGTGTGGGGAAAAAATAATTTTCTTTTAATTTTATTTTGTAATTGAAGATGTCAATTTTGTAAGACCAAAGAAATAAAGGAATCTTCCACTGAGCCTCTTCCAGCACTAACAGCACTGTAGGGCTGGTTACTTTCTTTAAACATCTGGATCTGAACCTAAGACCTCATTAGCAATAACTCTGTCTAAACTGCATTACAAGTTCCTCTGAGTATGGAGGATTTATCCTGCTTTAATGCAAGTAAAAGAATAGGCTATTGCTACTCAACAGCTGAAGAACCAGTAAAACCTCTCACAACCAATATATAACTGATTCCTCTCTGCTGTGAAGGTGGCTTTGCCTGGAGTGATGCTCTCCAGCTGTGGAGGGGGTTGAGCTATACCCTCATTTGATTCTGGTTTTGCTCTCCTCACTTTATCTCTATGTGGAAGGCCAACAGGAGAGAATTTAAGGTCCATTACTTCTGGTAAAATAGTAAGACGTGTTCAGCTGCTAATAGCCTGCAGCACAGGAGCTCATGGAGTTAAAAATGTGACTGGTGGCACTGGTGTGGGTAGGATGCAGCCCTGTTCACTGGTGTCTGGAAACAGAAGGGGTAGGCTGGCTGGCAGAAAAGTTTTATGGACAAATGGAGCCTGATCATGATTAAAGATGCCTTCCAGCAACATGTGGTGACTGCAGATTGGCCTGTCTGACCCCAACCCCTCCACCTGCTTGTCTTGTGTGTCTGTGAGAAGTTACTGCTCCTGGAGGAGGGTTAGCAGAAGTGCAAGTGGGTTGTTTCTCTGCAGCCATCAGGTCTGATAGCTTAAAGTGATTTAAGTCAATATGCCAAGTATTCAGTGGTATTAAGACAGTTGTATATATACTTTTTTTGCTGTCTTTTACAAGAATAACTCTCCCAAGGCCAACTTATGTGGACTGAACATGTCTTTCCATGCTCTTTGGAGCTAAAAATTAAACTGTAGTGCTAATTATTCAGCCTTCAGTAATTACCAATGCATGGTACTGACAGTAATGAAAAGGAACCACTGAAGGAATGGTGGGATCACAGCTGGCTTGGCTTGGTGGGCTGCTGTGTGGTGCTCAGGTTGGTTGTGTGTAACTCCTATTTGCTGTGTGTGTTTGTAATGAAGTTCAATCCATGTGTTAGGGCTGTCTGATGCTGCGCTTTAAGTCCTCCTCTCCTGGATTTAGCTAGGGGGGGGAAAAAAGGGCTAGCACAAATAACTTTAAAAGCTGCTGGCTCTCTCCAAGCCAAAACTTGCTGACCCTTTTAAAATAAATTAGCTTCAGCAGACAGCTGAGCAGGTAAGAGCTGGCATTCCTTGACGAGTTAATTTTCTTTTTTAATGTATTTAAGTTGTATTAGTATAATAGCCTGCAGAGCTATTAACTGCTGATTATAAAATGCCACAGCCATTAACTTACAGTGCATCTGAATGCGTTGTATTTATTTAGTCTGTCAGAATTAGTCACAGACTGGTCTGGGTCCTCTGTGTACGTGTGTGCTGGGAGAGCCACTTCTTGCTCTTCCTCAAGTGCAGTTGGTTCCTGGGAGCAGTTCTCTTGCTGTGCTTTGCCATCAGCCTCTGGAGCCTGGCAGAAAGTGCAGGGTGACCTTTCTCTCGCTGCTTAAGGAGGCTTTGAGCTTTATGGTGTCTCTCTCATCTGAGCTCACCAATCCCACGGTGAAGATGACGTCAAGCCCCGTGCAGCAGGCGGTGTTCTAGCACACGGCCACCCCCCAAGGTCACGAAAACAACCCAGGTGTCAGTCCCATGCTCGGGAGCACCAGCCATCCTCAGAATGCAAAGGAATGTTACTGCACAGACTCATAAAAGTAGCATTGCTGAGATAAAGGCTTGACAACATCGTTTCCTACTCTTTCTAATATTATAATCCTCTTCTGGGAATGCTTCCTTAGGACACGACTGTAGACAGTAGACTGTGGAAGAGTTTTGGTTTCATAGTGTGTTTTGCTCGTTGGTTCCAAGTACTGTTGGGTTACCCCGTCCTGTGCTCAGGCCACGTCTTGCTCTGGGGAAGAGAAGATCTGGAGGACGTGTCCTTGATGTGCAGAGAGGACAAGGACTGGCTGACCTGAGACATGGACTGGATGGGAATTATGCAAAAATACATTTTTCAGAACTTCTGCTGGAGCTGCTATATAAATGTCAGAAGGCTGTGAAGCCAGAGGCTCCTGAAGGTACAACTTCACTTGAGGGTTAGGCTGGAATATGATGAGAACATTCCTGTCCAAGCAGAGATAGCTGCAATAATAACAAAGGCAGCAACGGCGGAGTTTGGCAAACCGAGCTGGTGCATAACAAATGTTCTGTTCTTTCAATAGTTGTGCCAAGGGACTGAACAAAGTGTTCATTAATTTAATTTTTTTTGCATATATTTTTGCTCCCATTTCATTTTTCTTTCATATTTTGATAAAAGCCAGAGATTCCATGTTATATTATGAATATGGATGTGTAGCCAGCAACTATGTGGAAAAATCAATATATTCCCAGTTCACTCCCAGGTGTTCCTGCTAACTGGGAGGGCAGAACCAAGTGTGCTGCCAGGAATGCGTTCTGCTGCCTGCCGACTAAAATGGATCAGGGCAAAAGGGCTAAAAACTACTGTTAGTTGAAGGAAAAAAAAATTAGTTCATTGTGTGAATTAAGCTTCAGTTAAATTAAGATGAACTCAAATGAGAAAATATGGGGAATGCAAGAGGAAATAATTCCTCAGAGAAAACTGCCTATTAAAAAATAGAATCTTGCTAGCCTTGTTACACACCTTTAACAAATCCATTTAAATAAAGTCAGACACTTTGACAGATCAGTGATAAATAACCTACCTTGAAATGATACTCATTGCTCAGCTACTTGTCTGAAGCTGAGTCTTCTAATGGAGAACACATGAAGTGTATTTACTGAAGGAGCAATGTAAAGTGATAGCTAAAAGTGCATAACAAAGCTGAAAAGTGTATAGAAATAATGAGGAGGGGTTTTTTTTTTGAATGCTGAAAACTCAGACTGTGATCAAAAAATGCCTGGCTATTGTGCAAAAATAAATGATAAGGCTTGTCTGCATTGCAATCACAGATTTCATTTTGGACACGATGAGTTGGGATGTTTCTCCCTAGCTCTGAGCCAAAGGCTGTGCATAGTTGGATTTAAAATAGACACCACTCTGCAAGGGCCTAGAACTCTCCTTTGCATGCTGTCACAACTTGGAAAACATGCCAGGTACTTAGTTAATTAGCAGATGACAAATTAAATGTTTGCTAAGTGAAATTGAAGACAGTTGTATTAGCAAGCTGCCCAGAATTATATCATTGGAGATAGATAGCTCTGCTGAGGCATCATAACCCAAACTAGGTATATAAAGCTCATGTTTCATAGGGGTGGAAAAAAATATTAATCGTACATTCTTCCTTCCCAAAAGATTTCATCCAACTGCCAATGTCATCAGTAGGGCTCCATCAGCTCAGGGTATGGTTACCAAAGCTCTGGCTGAAGTCAGGGGAGACAAGCTCAGTTCTGTGCCCTTGGCGTCTCCTAATTGGGAGCTCCCCACCTAAGAGTGGGTATCACCTTGACCTGAGAACTTCTCAGAACCTGTTGGATTTCTCCTAGGAAAAGTATTTTAAAACAAACTTATGCCTATTATAGATCTGAATACCTGGTGTCCTTTGTCCATGGCAGAGCAGTGACGTGGTCCTTGCCAAGCGAAGCTGTTGCATGTGTGCTGGAGTGGCTGCTCCTGTGCAGTGCTGTGGGGTATAAATACCCTCCAGGAGTGCAAGTCCAGACCATACTTTAACTACTGTTGGGCTTTAGAGGAAGCTGAAATTCCACTCGGGACTCGGGGTTTTCTAGCTGAGTTTAAATAACTCCCTTCTGGTGAGCAGACGTACATCCCCAGTGTACGGACCAATTGATGCTATTTATTTTGGTAGCAGTTGCCTTGAGTGCAGCAAAACAGGGCTGCATTTCAAAGGTGTTGAGGGTGGGCAGGTCTGTGCCGTACAAGCACAAGGGTGATGAGCCTTGCCCTGTGCTGGGGGCAATATTACACTTTCAGAGCTATTTATTTGTGCTGTGGCAAATGGGCACAGAACATAGCCCAGTGACTGCAACTGATCTGTGAAGATTTATGCCACCTGTCCCTTCACGCAGTTGAAGAGTGTCTTTTTATCACCACAGGCTGTGCAGCATCTTCACAAGTGAATGTAATTCACTGCACTCTGGGTTTAAGATCTAAGGTAATGACTTGTTCTGACACTGCTGTCTCTCACTGAGCTTAGTTTTGAACACCCTGATGTGTTGGGGTTTTGTTTTCAGTGGGTCTTGAATAAATCAAACGGTGTTGAGCAGAAACAGAAAGAGAGGTTGTGGAAGGGAGGACAAACTAAGAGAAATCCATCCTGCAGAACTCCACTGCTGACAGTGCTTAAGGGCAGCTTTAGCAGTGTCTGACGGCTCTGATTTATGGGGTGGGCAGCATCTTAAAAATTTTACCCCTTCGTTTGAAAACACTTGTTCAGAGAGGCTACTCAAGTGAATAAAGAGGGTGAGATTTGGCCCAGGGTTTTATCAGCCTTTATTGACTTAGAGCCTATAGAATGCTGTAAGGCTGCACTGGAAAGATAGAAAGTGAGTAAACATGTTCTGCGTGGATAACTGTTTAAGAAGCCTTAAACTTTGGTCTTTTTCCTTTTTTTTGTAAGGAGCCTGCAAGCTTTAAAACACAAGAGAAATGTCTCTGACCAGAGGTCACTTTGCTGGCACCAGGGGCTGTCTGCTGCGGTCGGATTTACTGCCACAAAACGGTTAATCCAGAACCGAAATAACTGAATCCATGGGAAAACTTTAAACCAAGTAGGACGTTGGTGTGGTGGCTGCAGCGCTGAGGAAGGAGCATCAGTTTGTGCTGAGTCGGGCTGGAGGGGGACAGCAGTTTGGTTTCACTTTTTCTTTTTCCCCAGGACGAGAAGGGGGGTGGAAAAAAGTCTGTGGGTTGGTTTTTGTTTTGTTTTTTTTTTTTTTTTTCCAGTATGTCAAAACAAGCACCAGAGAGAAAATGGAGTTGTGTGAATTTGTTACAGTAGGAAAAGGCTCGATGCTGCCAGCGAGATGCCAGGGGCTGGTGCCCAGCGAGATGCCAGGGACCGGGGTCACCTGCAAAGGGTAAATTCCAGAGGTTATGCCCAGAGGAACTTTCCAGGAGCTTGACGGGTAGAGAATGATCCAAATCGGATTGGAGGGCTGCAGGGACTTCTAATACCCTGTCAATCAAGTTACCCTTTCATTTTATAATCCCGAGGGGCTGTGAAAGACAGTAAAAAATAACGCAGGTGGGGATTGCCCAGGCAGAGAGCACTGGGCAGTGCCAGCCTGTTCTCACTTCACATTCATTTATGCTCTTGGGTAGAACATGCTATCTCCCCTTGAGAGAGCTCCAGGCTGTCCTGGGCAATGCTCCTCGTTCTGGTATTATTACATAAAGCAGATTTGCTTATTTTACCACAGCTATTGCAACTTTGCAAAGCAACGTTTAGAGGCAGAGAGGGGTGGGCCAGGCAGCATTTTATTGTTGCCGTTTCAATTTTTATTAGATTTGGATAATGTGTTTAAAATGATAGTGCAAGGCATAGCAATTATCTGGAGATAGGACAAAATGCTTTGACATTTTCTATTTAGCTTATAAAAAGGACTGAGTGGTGATTTAAATGTAGTCACTTTTCCTTCCAGAGAGTGTTTTGGTACTTAAAGGCCTTTTTAATCTGCCAGAGAATACATAGTATTTCATTGGAAGCTGATGCCCTACAATTTGAAATTAGAGACTGGGCACATTTTTAATACAATTTATTGATTATATTCTGGAACAAATTGCCAAGGGCGATGAAGATGCTCAAAGGTTGAGAATCTATTACCCCAAGAGAGAGATGTGTATTAGCTTAAACACTAGCTTAGGCTTAGTCAAACCCAAATATATTATTTGGTACTCTGGATGACTGATTGAAATTCAGTCTTCTGGTACACAGAAGATCAAATTAAATATTCTAATGTGCCTTTCTGAATATAAATTCTATGGCTATTACCAAGCAAATATTACCTGAGCCAACCTTGGCAGACTTACTTTGAAAACTTCTTGTATTTTTATTCCTGGTCCTGCTTCCTCCAAGTTATAGCTTTGTTTTTTACAAATTTGTACATAATATGTGTGTATGCAAATACACAAAACAAGGGAAGGAGGTTTTTCTCAGTGTTTCACTGGCTGATAAAGCACGTGACCTCATGATCTGATTATACAGAAGGTGAAAAGAAATTTTTCTTACCTCAGGGTTTAGCTGGAGTAAGAAAATATCTTTACAGAAGTTGCATATTCTGCTTGGTACTTAAATGTAGGGGTGATGTGATAAGGTATAGTGTTTCTATGGCTAAAGACTATTTAATTCTATCAGCTTTATCATATCCATTTATTGTGACGCTTTGGGAAAAGATTAGTATTTAATTTCTTGAGTAATGACTTCTTGAAAGCCACTTAATTTTCTTTCTTTGTACCCAAATCATTGAACATCAATTATCATTATTTTTAATACTATTGTCCATGTCTCTGAGTTCCTGGAACAACAGTTCCAGAGCATTTGAGGGACAATGTTGTGGGTCAAATTCCTTCCTGTCTTTGAGTTAGTGAAACATAATTTGAAGTTGGATCTGAGACAGAATTGGCTTGATGGACCTTTTTTGCTGGGCAAAATTCTGTCATAATTCCTGGAAACACCTGATGTTAACTTAAAACTCAAGATCTCAACACATAAGCACTTCAGGGTGAGTTGAACTGTTTCCTTTTTTTTTTACCCTGAAACATCAGAGTTCATAGTCATAAAATCCTTTTACTCCTCTTTGCTCTGGCATCAAAATGAAAGGCCCAATGACTTTTCTATTGAACTCGGAGCAAGTTTAATGTGCTCTGATGTCATATGCTGAACGTGCTCTGCTGTGGATGAGATCCTGTCTGCAAAACACTCAGCAGAAGGGGCAGTGTCGTGTACGCAGCACAGGGCACGATGCTTCACCCCCAAAGGGAAAGTCAGCCAAGCCCTGGCTTGAAATCAAGCTTCAAGCAAAGCCAGTCTCCCCTCTCCTGTCCAGCACCCACCTGTGCCTGAGCAGCTGAGTGGTGTTAATTGCATTAAACAAAACTCCTTCTGTAGGGAAGGTGGGGAGGGGAGTGCTTTGTAGAGCTGGGGACAGAAATGCTGAATTCTGCTGATGTGTCAGGGCTGTCATCCTTAGGCATCTGTCCGGGATGCTCTGCAGTGGGAGGACAGTGAAGAGCTTCAGCACCAGAGAGGACACAGTCGTGCTGGTGCAGCTGCTCCCGTCTGCTCTTTCCATCACTTCTTTCCAGGTAGAAGGCACTGGAGAAAATGTCTCATTTGGTGCCTGGGATGGGAAGGGCTCCTGTTGAATTTTCATCACCTCCCTGATCTATGCATATTGCCTTAAGGTAATCCTGAAGCTTGGCACCAGGCAGAATATTCCACACTTGACTTCTAGGAATTGCCCCTGAAGCCAAGCTGCTCTCATTTTAAGGCTAGGTTTTCCCTGTAGTAAATCAGAGCAGAGGATTACTGCCCCATAGCTTCTTGTTTGTGATCAAACAAACCAAATGGCAAAAATATTTGCTCTGTAGCATAGCAACAAATATACGGGCTGTTTAGCAACATAACTGAAACTGATCCTTAGAATAATATAGCTTTTCCCAGGCAAAGAGATGATGTTGGAGGCAGCTCACTAGGTAGGGTAATGATCCTGTGCTTAGATGTTGCATAATAAACTAAGAAATGCAGAGATGCGGTTCTTATCTGCCTCATCTGCTCGTGTTTTGCTTAAGTCATTTAGACTTTGAAGTGCCTCGTGCATCTCTGCACTACTCTGTGGTGGTACCTGGCCTTTCTAGACTCCCAGTATTGCTGGAGCAGATGCTGCCATAGGTTCTTGCCTCACTGTTATGATAAAAACTGAACAGACCAGCTCAGGGCCCGCTGTTTTCTATAACTCTTCCTACTTTCTCCTCCTGCTCTTGAGGAGGAGTTAGTCCTGGACTGGCAACTTTCTGGTGTGCCTTGGCCACTGTCAGCGTTTGGCCCTGTTCTGAGGGTGTCACCCACATCTAATTATTCACAAGCAAGTCCAGGACCTTAAATCACAACACGTGATTTAAGGGCAGTTTTCAAAAGCTTTTGTCTGCTTGAAAAATCCCAGAGCACCATCATATTTCTAATGCATACTGTCACTAAATAATAGCCTGTCAGAAAGCAAAGTCAGTAGAAAAGCCATCCATAGTCATTGGTGCTTAGTGCTGTATTTTAAGAAGGAGATGTAATCACAAAGACTTTCATTTCCTGTTTTTCATTGTAAATCATTTGGAATTGGTCTTCATTGGAAAAGCAGGGCTTGTTAATGAACAGGAACACGCAAGGCTGGTGTGAGGGCTTTTATTTCTCAGAATTGTATAAAGTGCAGGGAAATGCCTTTTTATGGCTAGCATTTAATAGAAAGGAAGATGGGAAGTTCCAGCATATCAAAAAAGCTGGAAGTCCTGGATGTCAGTAAACAGATGTTCGGCATCGGTCACTGCTGCCAGGCCAAGGACGTAATCCTTTATCAGAGATTTAAATTTCCTATGGATCTCTAGCTTGCCATGAGTCCTAAGGGGCTTGTTTTCAGTGAGAGTTTTCACACGGTGTTTTCAGCTGGGGCTCGTGCTGCTCCGAAGCCAGTGCTGGGTGATAACTCTGAAGCCAGCTGCAGCCTGGCATCCTCAGCCAGCAGAGGTCATTCGCTGGCCCAGGTCAAGCTGTGATGGAGCTGGGATCGCAGGCAACTGCAACTTTCCTGTCTCTTTGGGAAAGAAAGGAAGCAGAACTCTTCCATTTCTCTCTTCCGTCTTGGTTTCTGTTGTCTTTTATATGCACAGGCTTTTCTTCCAGCTTCTTAACATAGAAGGGTTTGGGTTGGAAGGGACCTTAAAGATCGAGTTCCAATCCCCCTGACCTGGGCAGGGACACCTCCCACTAGAGCAGGTTGCTCAAAGCCCCATCCAGCCTGGCCTTGGGATTTGTTGCATTTGGGATTTTATTTTGGAGAATATAAATATAAATCCTTGCTCTAGTTCTATCTGGAAGCTTATAGAAGCAAAATAGGAACAGGTTTCTTGCGTGTGTGAAGTGAATTTAAATTCCAGGTAAAGCATCTTCTATAACCTAAGGCTAGGACTTATTTTTTGTGCAGGCAGGTGTTTTCACTAGTTCCTTGGCGTCAGCATGACTTTTCCACTGATCCTGCTCATGTAGGTGCAGAAAGGTGTCTGTAAGGTGTTCTAGGAGCCACTGCTCAGGTGAGCAAGTTGGGAAGGTGGGAAAAGCTTCCATGCCTGACCTACACCTCCATCTGCCCATTCAGAGCCTGTACTCGGAGCATGTGATGAGTGGAACATCTTGTAATGCAATTCAAAGCTTTTCTCTCCATGGCTTGGTCCTTAACAGGCAAAACAGTCTTGCTGCAAAATTTCTATAAATATTTTGGGAACTTTATCTGTTAACCTTTTGTCTTTCTACGTGGTTGTGAGAGTGAGGGTGGAAGGACTGCTGCACCAAAGCCCGATATAATAGGCAATAAGTTCACATAGCTCCTTCCTGCTTCATCTTATAATTGTCTTTTACTGTTATCCATCCCCACGGCAGTTACTGGAATGCTGCATGGCAGGGAATGTCCCAGGGTTCTCCATAACACTGTAGAGTTAAAGAGAATATAATAAATTGCATCTGAAAACATCCACTTGGGGAATCGTAATGATACTATGGATGTCGGGGGGGAGGGGAGGGGGAATCTGTGCTGTGATGTAAGCAGCAACAGTTGGCAGCAAACCCCTTCTGAGCAGGGGAAATCTAAATAGGAGCAGCTTATTAACCTTGGGCTGCTTTCTTGAGTGTTTCCCAGAACATCCCTTGGTGCCTCTGACTCTCTGCCAGGGCACCAGCTGTGTTCAGAGGGCGAGAGAAGGCTGGATGGTGAAGGTCTGCCACGATGCTACCAAAAATCACCTGCTGCCTCTTTCCAGGGGCAGGGGCTTTCTATGCAATGACAGCCTTAATTGAGGAGAATTTAACTGCAATTAGGAGTTGCTTGTGTGATATACACAGGCACATGTAGGCATGCTCACAAACATGAAAATGATTCCAGTTCCCCTGCACTTTATCTACACAGAGTATTTTTTTATCTTTTGGTAACTTATGAGAAATTTGTCCTATCACCAGCCTGCAGCAACAGGACCCAAAAGACACAGATATCTACAACTGGGAGCTCTGCAACTTTATGGAAGTGAGTGGGGTGAAAAAGGCTGATCCAAAATGTAACAAGCTGACCATATCTCTCCAAAACTGAGAGCTTTTTCCTTTCCCTGTAAGACAGAAATGGAAGCAACATTTTCTGAAATTGTCATGGGAGCTTAAAAAAAACCTGTGTGCCTTTGTAAAAGTCTGCTAGTGGCAAAAGGGTTATTTCTTCTGCTTTTTCTCTTTAATCAACTATAATATCTCAGGAGGCAACCTGCTGAGCAAGTGCTGTTACAAACTGTCCAGCACATGATGTTACACTTGCTGCGATGATTCTGCCATAAATATAGCCCATGGATTTCACCTTCCATCTCTGCAAACACCTTTGTCTTTCAAAATAGGACTGTTTAACTTCATGAGGGTGACACCCAGGACATGTTAGGGACTTCAGTTCCAGGCTGGTTGTTTATAATTACGGTTACTTAATGGCTTGAGTTAACACCTTGTTTTAGCAACACTGATATTGGCACTAATTGCTCACTGAATTCCTATGGAAACTCTGAAGGCATCAGTGTTCCCCCTGTCGTGATTCATTATCTGTGTAACACTGTTCCTGCAAACACTGCAACGAGGAAAGCTTCTGTGTTTTCTTTTAATAGCGGCTTCTAATTAATTTACTGGAAGGAGTTGTGATCAGTCAGGCACCATGGGACAACCGCCACCTTCCCCATCGATGTTGGTAATGTTCCTCTTCGTGCACAGATAGCTTAATCATTCCATGCTGTAAAGGATTAAACACCAGGAAATTCCTTGCTAGTTTATTTTCTTAACCTTTTCCTGTTGTAGACGAGAGCTTGATTATAAGCGCAGATTGCGGGGCTGTGAATGCCAGCTCCGTGTTCCCATGGGTGGGCAGGAGGACACCCCGCACCCCCCGGGCTGAGGCCGGGTCCCTGTGCCCAGCACGAGGCAGCAAGATGTGCCAGGCACCTTTGGGGATGTCCCTTCACCGCAGAGGGAGGACGTGTGACCCTCAGTGGGGAAATGACATCGCAACCCATTCAGGCTGGACAACTGACTTCTGTGACTTGTGTAGGTCCTGCCAAGTCCAGAGAGGCATATCCAGAGGATGTAGCTTGTGTAGCTATGCCCGCCCAAATTAAAAGTATAAGTTATGATTCTGTGTCTATCTTCCTTGTTCCCTGATTGAAGGTAAATATTTAAAAATACAAAGGCATTTGCTGGGGAACAGTTTGTGACTCATTTTCAGCCTGAAAATTATTTCTTCAGCCTGTGCAATGAAAAATGATAGATACTGCATGCCAAGAAGCTCTCCTCTCTTGCTGGAGGATTTGCAAAGCTGGGAAGGTGTGGAATAGGCCATGAATTTTACTTGCAAAGAATAGCTCGGGCACTGAGGACTATCATCCCTTTCATTTGCTTAAAGCTGTGCCAGGGGACAGAGGCACAGCCTGGGGAGCACTGCCACTGTCTCCCCTCTATAACCTCTTCACAGCTGAAAAAATAATCACAAAACGTACATTCTGGGACTTCCTTTGTCCATAGGAGGTAATGAAATGAGAATAACTGTGGATGCTGAAGCATGGAATATATAGGAAAACGTATTAATGACTAACTCTAACCAGTGCATCATCCTGCCCTGTGTCCCTTTGCAGGGAAGCAGTTTTGTCAGAGCTGATGCATTGCAATTTTGCATCACTTTATTACGTACCAGCAGTTACAGGAGTGCCCACAGAAAATACCACAGTTGCTATTATAACAAAAAGCACCAAGAAAAAAAACCTCCTTTCTAGAAGCAGATGGAGCTCGTGCTACTGAAGCCCTCCCAAAAGACTGAGGTTACTTTGCAGGTGATGACATGGCAAGAGCTGAAACTGAGGGGGGAAAAAAGTAATCTTTGGCCACTGAGATAAAGAAAATAGGCAGAGTAGCAGATACCTGAATAAGATGCGCAGAATGACTATATTGGAGACTAGTGATATAGTGGTTACTGATTTATCAGTGATATTGAAGTAAAAGCTGGAGAATATTAAAACAAAAGAGCCCAAAACTGTTAAAGTCCCTCAACCTGCTTTGATGAGCCATAGCAGCCTGGCAGGCACTAATCTCTCGCTGCCTACTCAGTCCTTTTCAGTGTTGAATTAGTAAATGTGCAAATAAAAACAGGAGTGTTTTTTAAAGTTCTGTGCAGCAGCCACTGCTCTGGATGAAGTCAACTGATTCTGACAATTAAAGTAATTATTTGGCTTGCCCAGTCCCTTCTCTACTTCCAACTCTTAATCAGCCCTTGATGGTATCAAATAATTTCCTGAATGAAACAGCAATTCTGCCTCAATAAAATATTTATGATTGTGTCGAGTGTTTCCTGGTCTCTGCTTTGAACTTGCTATTTCTTTATTTGTTTATTGGGATTCATGTTTCTCCATAGCTCTGGGATGGAGAAACTAAACCCTTGTGTCACACAAGTGGTATGAACTGGCCAATTTGGGATGTTTGAAATGGTTACCTAGTCATTTCCAGCTCTTTTTTTTTTTTTTTTCCCTGAGGCAATATCAATTCGAAGATGCTGATTCTCAACCTTTCATTTTTATTCTAGTGAATAAACCTGTGGCTAAGAACTGACTTCTAAAGAGCAGATCACTTGTACTGGGTTTAAAATTACAACCTTATTTTTACTTTCAACCACCATCCTTAATTCTTATCTGCTGGTTATAGGTGATCTCTCCTCTCTCCCTTCCTCAAGATGAAATTAAGTTGGTAGCTGTGAATTTTATGCCTTATGGTAATGTTCTTCTTAATCAGCCAACCCTAAGTCCAGTGCTGAACCGTAGTAACTGAGGATATAAATGTAAGCAGGACATCTGAGACACTGCCAGAACTACTTCTTCTGGGTTTTATTATTATTAATTCAGTAGCAGGCTTGTGGCCAGATAACTGGCATTGGGGATATTTGTTGTTTTTTATGAAGGTTAAAATGGAGTTGACCCTCTGTAGATGTTTTCTTAATGCTTCTTTCATAACTGATGCCAGACAAGGTGACTAAATCTAATACACCATAAAAGTTAAAATGGAAAATAAGCATCTGCTGGCTTGGTTTGTTGTTGACCAGTCAGAATGACTCCAAATAGGAAACAACTTGCACTGCTCTGCCTGGAGAGGCTCTGTGTTCCTTTCTAAATGCTTTCTTAGTTGGTTTGGAATATGATTTTTTTTTTTTTTTCCCCTCTATGACCAAATCTGTGTATTACAATTGATATTACTGCTTTGGTAAACCAATACACACCAATTTCATCAAATGCTCACCAACTATCTCCACAGATGGTAGTTTGTAAGATTTTTGAAATAATGGAGAGCTCAAAAAGAGTATTGGGCTCACTATCAGTATCGTATCAGCCATCACTCATGGGTTTAAAAAAGGGGATGTATTATTCTGTGGGCAAGCAAATATTCCACGTGTTAATTTGAAAGTCTTCAGGAACAGGTCTGCAATGAGTGAACTTTAGGAATGTCATTATTTCCTTCTCAGTGCATCCTGCCTTGTACAGGAATAAGAAGAGAGTGAAATTTAGAGTTAAGGACACCATGCATTTTTGGAAGTCCCTTGCTCCTTCATGAGATGAGGGCTGGGTGACACGTGATGTGCTGTCAAATGTATTACAGTGACATTGTTTTACAGAAGCACCACCTGGTGACTGGCTCCTAAGCCTAAGCATCAAGAGCTGAAGGAGGGGGTGGAAAGTACATTTGCTGCTCCAGTAACAACTTGTTTCATTCCCCAAAAGCATTGTAAATTACTTCATTGTCAATGGGGATCTCCAAGTTTTGCATGATTTCCTAGATTTCCAGGTCTTCTTTCCATATCTGACATGAGCATTTCATTCATATGTATCTATATTCACCTGTAGATTTCACCCACCTCTGAAAAGTCTTGCTGCATTGAGCCAGTTGGTTATCAAGCCACGACTGCTGGTAGGCTTTGACAGCAGTTTGGAATTCGTGTTGTGTCTGTTCTATCAGGTGTGTAGATTTTTCTTTCTTTCACAGCTAATTCATATCACACCATCATTCCTGCCTTGAATTTGGGTGTGAAAAAGAAGCCTTTAGCACCTCTGGAGTTTGGATGCTGAGAGTTTGGGTTTCTTTTAAGCAGCACACTCCGGCCACTTGCCTCATCCGAAATGCGTGAGCAGAGAGCAGACCTGAAGGGCACAGAAAGCATGAACTTCTAAGGGGATTGCAGTGGGGGCAGTTCAGCTACCTGGCTTTCATCTTCCCTGGGGGAAAAAAAAAAAAAAAGCAAAAAGAAATACGTTTTTCTTCCTCCTGAATGTACAGAAACAAGGCAATTTGAAAAGCAATTTTTTTTGGTGATTTGCTCTTTATGTAACTTGGTTTAATGATGCTGATCGCCACCAATCCTGCGCTGGAGGGTTCCCAAGGATGGCTCCATAAGAGGAGGCTCAGCTGCTAAGCCGCCAGAGCGCAGGGGAGGGCTCAAATAATTAAACTCACAAGCCTATAATGAGTTGCACTGCAATTTCATTTCGGTTTGGAATTTAGACACAGCTAGGCAGGCTCAGGAAGAAGTCAAATGGCAGAGGATAAGGATAAACCCAGCCCCATGGTCACACTTGCCAATTCTAGGTGTGTGGTTCTCTGTTCCACGATGTTCTGTCAACATCTGGGCTATTTACTAAGCGGGATGAAGCTGGCAGGGGTGTCTGAGGGGGGTGATGCCGGGGTGGCAGCGTCTGCCCCCGGTGCCGGGTGGTTAGATAATGGGTGACAGTAGGAGGCTGTGTCTTATCACAGGAGCGGTGGTTGCCCTCCTCTTTCTGAGCCCCAAGAACAAGTTCAGAGCTGGAACTTGTTTGTTGAGCTCTTCTGAAAGGTATCCATGTGAATAATATGCAGGGGACTTAAAATGCAAAGCATTTATCATTTTTAGTTCATTCTTCCCTTCCCAAATTTTACTGACTCCAGCACATGAAACCTTATCACAACCCGTAAGTCTTCCCCAAACTGTAATTCTTTCACTCTCAGCTGCTTATCTGTTGTCACCCTTTTCCTCCGTCCTCTCAATCTCATTTATTGTCTCCTTTTGTTTGCTTTTTCTTCTCTTCTGAGAACCTTACCATCCTTGCTTTGTTTTCACTGCAGCCTGCAAAAAATTGCTTTCTCACTTGTGCTTGGGCAAATCAGTTTTTGCTGACATATGTGATTCCCTTCCAAAGAGCTCGTTGGTTTGGGCAAGAGCGCTTGCATTCGGCTTCCTCTGCTGTGCTTGAAGTCTTATAGCTGCCTTTTATTTTATTAGTTGCATTTTTAATAAAAAAGAAACGTAAATAGGATTCCAGCCATGTATCTTCTAAAGCAATTTTCTTGCTGATATTTCAGTTAAGTACTGAGCAGTATTCCAACTTTGGCATCTTTTTCTACATTAATCCTTAAATGGTGAGCAGTTCTGGCTCTGCAGAGCGCCGTAGCAGGCAGCTGGAGGCCAGCAGAAGCCTGTGCTGCCTGAGTCACGGCACCGCGCTCGCAAAGAGGTGGAATTATGATTATTTCTATGAGTGTGATTATTTACCTCCATTCTGGGTTCCTAAATGTGGTGCGGCTGTCATTGCCTTGCTGACCAACCAAAAGGGCAGTAACTGTCCCAAAAGTCCCTGTCTTAAGGACTAAGAGTAATGCCAAGGTGACAGATGGCCAGGACAGATGTGGGACCACGGGGTCACAAGATGCAAGTTCTGTTGCTGCTCTTACAGTAACCCCCACCAATGCACATTTTCTCTCTAAGCAAAAGACAAAATGTGTTACCGAGCCAGAAAATGCAGCAAATTCAGATACATTTAGCAAAAGGGATGTTATTTTTTGCCCCTTAGTTATGGATTTCCTCTAACAGTAGCCAAACCAAAATACCTGCTGTAGGCATCTGGGTGGGATCTTGGGCAAAGAGACACTTGATGCACCGCTTGTTAAAATAGTCTGTGGAAGCAGATATCAGTACTGGGTGAGAAATGAAAACTGGAACTTATACTCTAGAGAGTGGAAAAGCCATGAAGCACCAGCTTGTGTGGGATATTGAAAACCTCAGGCCTGATGCTGTGAACCCAGCTCACCTGGGTTCATGTAGGTGCCCTTGAATTGGGTGGGATGTCTCACTGGAGCAGGACCATGTGTGAGCAGGTGTGTGCAGGACTGTCACTTTGGCACTAAATTCTGGGGAGGCTGGAGTGGTTCTGGTGACGGGACCACTGTCACCCAAAGGGCGAGGGCTGTCGGAGCTGCTCAGGGCTTTGTCAGAAAGGGACATAGGTCTTCTGGTACCAGAGGGATCATAAATTAAGGGAGTGTTACAGCAACAAAACACCTGTCAGTACAGGATATAATACAGAGATGAGGTAATTTTCCTACTTGCACATCTCTCTGGGAGTTAACTCTTTCCTTTCCGCACAAGCAGGCGGTGGAGGAGATGCCCCTGCCTAAGGGATGTGGAGGGCAATGCCAGAGTTACTCAATAATTTTAGCTCCCATCACAATGGGAGAACAAACTCCCTGTTTACGGGTGTTTTACTGCAAAGATTCAGATGCAGCAAGAGGGGAAACCTATCGCTTCTGCCTCCCACCCAGTGCCAGGAAAACAGAGTTTTGACTGAGATAAGTATAAAAAAAATTAAAGTGGCTTTTCATAGTTGCCATCTTCCACTGCCTGTCTGCAGATAAAAGGTACTTATAAGGTTAGTTGTGACTGAGCACAACTTCAGGTTGCCCTAGGTCTGCAGTGATATTTTTTTTTTCCCCTCAACCACTATGGGGATGGCAGGGGCCACATGAAGCAGTGGCTGGATTTTGATGTTAGGCAGGGATGGAAGAGGATGGAAAATGGTGGATTTTTGAGTCAGTAATGGCTATTTAGAATCTGAACAATATTTTTCCATTAAATAGTTCTTGTCTTTAAACTGTTAAAAGTTCTTGTATAATATAGGGTCAGATTCGGAGAATCTGAGTCTTCCAATTGTCTAAAAAAAGAAGATTGCAACACAATGTATCTAGACACATTTCTAATATTACTTCTGAACAATGTATGATGTGTTCTGATTGAAATACCTGGGAACATCAAATTGGGTTCTATGAGTCGAAAATACAACTGATAAAAAGACAGTAATCCAAGAGAACACCATTAATGAAAGGCATAGCTTAGATAAAGCAAAAAGGACATTTGGTTTTAATGGTAATTGCAAAAACAACCTCCTATTAAAAACATCATTTCCAATTAAATCATCAGAATTTACTTTGTAGCATGCTGGATGAAGTTATTAGAAATGGCTCTGTAGTACTGTTTTTTTTTATTATGGGAAAGTATATTGATTTGGTGCCAGGCTCTGATTAGCAGAAATAAGCAGCAAGCTGTGGCACTATCGTTGCATTAGGATTCTTGTTCTAATCATTTCTAATTAGAACCAATGAGAAATTGTACCATCATTACTCAGATAAACATCCCAGTTAAAATAAGGACTGCAACTTCTAGACACTCCGGTAAAAATTCAAAGCTTGGAAAATCTAGTGAAGCTTCCAGTGATGACAGGTTTCATGTAACAATTGTATGAAGACAGAATTTGGCTCTTCTGCTTTGAAACACTTGCTCTGTCTTGCACTTTGCACTATTTGTGCACCTAAGACTGACTTTTTGTTCAAAAAAGGATAGTAGGGAACAATGGATGTCCTGATGGTTTTCACAGATTGCATGGCTCAAATACCTTTAAGTGAGAAAACACTGGGATAAAGTCTCTGGTGCTAATATTTTTTATTTTTTTTTTTCTTCTCCAGAATTTCTCCCTCCTTGTCAGTTTTAGAGCAGTGTGATGGGGAAGGCTTTGAAATAAATGCTAGGGTTTGCCTTCAAAGAAAAACTGTGTAAAAGGCAATGACTTCATGTGCGAGGAGTTCATACCACCTGCCTTGGCTTGATATTTCTCCCCGATATTGTCATGGTTTTGCCATTCATTGCTGCATTGTTATAGATGGGTTAAAGCCTCTGCCTTTGAATGGAGCCCTTTTGTACTGAAGAGCTTCATTATTCAGCTGAGGCTGATCACCCTGTTTGTCCAGCCCAGTGTTGTGTGTGTTGGAGTGGAGAAGAGATTCTCTGCTGAGCTTTGGTCTCCTCAGGGGTGCCTATGGTCAGCATGTGTGGGTTGGAGTTTCCAGCCCCATCCATGACTTCTAATGATAAGGGGATGCTTCTTGCCTCTGGAAGAGGCTAAACCTGCCCTGATGTTCTAAGAAAAATATCTCAAGGGTCTCAAGGTTTTAAATCACTGGTGGGGTGATTGCAGTTGACCAGCCTGGGATGGTGTTTCCCCAAATCCTTCAATGAGCAGGTGCCTTTTTCCAGGTGGGTATGTTCCTCTGAACATATGAAAAGGCACTTCATTGGCTGTTTTGGAAGCCCATCCAAAGACAAATTGAGCCAATGGAAAGGCTCTGTTGCCTTCAGAGGAGATCTGTAGGGAACAATTAAGGAACTTTTATGGGGAAAAAAACTTTTGCTGTTTCCTGGGTACCAAATCCCAGTGGTGGTTATGTGGTGTTCCTGGGATAGAGAGTGGCTTCAGCAAGTCTACTTTACATCAGAAGAATTGGCCTCGTTTCACTTTGCCTTAGAAGTATTAATCCAACCTCTCAGCAAGACTCTACTGTGGTTTTGACTAGTTCCCAGTAACTTCAGGAATAAAATAGTCTTTGGCACAAAAATGCCTTCTGCCAGCTCCTTTTGACAGATCACAACACAGTAAGCAAATTCCCCATGGTCAGTGATGCTGCCGTCTGATGTGTGTGTTTCCAGCAAGTTTTATCTTTGTCAAGTTTCCTGAAGAAATTGGACTTTGTGGCTGTGGAGCTAAAAAGAATTTCTCTTTCGTGTCTTTTCTTCATACCTGTTATGTTTGGGGACAGTTTTCAATTTTTATTAATTTTTTTTTTTCAATGGGAGGTGGGAGAGAGCAGGGGGGAGCAGAAAAATGGATCCAATTTGGCAAGCTTGATTTGTCTTTCTATCCTGCAGCCAAAGGAGGAAGGAAATGTCTTGCATTCGGCCACTGTCCTTTCTGGACATGTCTGGCTGTGTAAAGTAAAACGTGATGGCTCTGGCCACCCTGGGGTTCAATGCCAAATTTAAGTTGGTCTCACTGGGTGGCAAAAGCAGAGGTGCGCGCTGGGGGCGGGGAGGACTGAAAGGCTCGGAGGGACAAAAAGCAGCAAGGATGGATAAAGCAAGAGTTTTCTGTTACGGAATATAATATTCTGAATGACACAGCAATGTCCAAAAAAAATGTGTATTGTGTGGGGTGACTGAGGATTTAGTGAGATTACCCTTAATCTTCCTCAGTCAATAAAAAAGGAAACAAGAATAGATCTTTTCTTCTTAGAAAGACAATGACATTTAATATGTTTGCTAGAGTTAGAAAATTGGCACAATGTGTTCCATGTTATAATAACACTTAAATCTTCATAGGTTTAGAAACTAAACTTTATCTGCTTTGCTGTAGTCCATCCATAGCTAAATGCATTTTTCTGTAAAGCTCTGAAACTGCTTATCTGGCAGAAGGCTCATAAATTTGCCTTGTGATAGAAATAAATGTCATTAAAGAGACGCTGCTAGGTTCTTCCAGTTGCCATTGCAAAAGACAACTTTAAACACATACAGGTTTTATCTATTTTAATAATTAATGAGCTGCTGCATCATGTTTTTGTGTTGCCTCATTTTCTTGTTTTCTTACCTGTGCACTTTGTGTGGAAATGAAACATGCTCCAAGTGTGAGTATCAGGAGAAGTCCCAGCAGCACCCTACTTCTTGAGTGAGAACTGGAATCCAGGTGGTCTGACACTGAGGATGCTGGAGAGACCTGGATTAAACCTCTTGTTCTGTCAGCACTTGGAAGTCTCCGGTAGAAAAATGCTATGTTAGAGCTCGGCAGTAATAATTCGTCTCTGTCTCAGACCTCCACTTCAAAATTGGATAAAATTACTTCCATATCTTACAACACTTCTTAATACACTAGAGGTTGGAAGACTAGAAGATACTTTGCTACAGATGTGTAGGACTTCTAGGATTAAGCATTGGTTCTGCTGTGAGATTTCTAATTGGGCAGCAACATAGCAAAACCTGGGCTGGTTTTAGTGAGACAACCTAAAGAAAACCATATTCATGTGAATGCTGTCGAGCATCCCACACCTGTGTAGATCAGTTCTGACACTTACATTGGTGTTAAGGCATTAATGTATCTAGAGCCTACTGAGGTGCCACCAGAGGAAGGTTACTTAGTTGTGCACAAGGATTTAGTGTGTGGGCCTCAAAGAATGGGCAGAATTTGGGTTTTGTAGAAAATGAGCTGTGCCAACCAAGCTCATGGAGGAAAACTGCCTGGGTTGTGCAGGCTTAGGTTTTGTGTCACTTTGCTGGAGAAAAGCCCCATCACATTCACTGCCTGGGAGCAGAGGTGTTATAATTGGGCTTGGATTTCACAATCTGCTCAGGTGACCTGTTTTAGCTTGCATGTTCTCAAGGTAGATGCTCTGGTGTCTCCTGCAGCTCAGTGTTCCTATTTTTCTGGTACTTTAATTCAAGAGCATTACTGCTCTGGACAACGTCAAGTATTTTTCATGGTTGTTAAAAAGTTCGTTAATGGATATTTCATAATAAATCTCTCTGCAGCAAAATACATACCCTGCACGGAGACTGGCTGTCACAAGAAGCTTGAGCAGCATTTGGCACCAGAATTTTCACCTTTTTTCACAAAAATTTTCAAAGTTAGAGGGTGACATTTCTTGTTTTTCCACTGGTGAAAGTGGCTATTTGATGAAAAATATATTTAGTTTGAGCAAAATTTTATGGTATTAGTGATTTGTCACACATGGAAATACATTATTTAAATGGCAACATTCTTATTTTCACCTTACTAGAAAATCCATCTGTCTCCAGTCCCATAAAAATATCCCAGATGAAGATGGAAAATGCTATAGATAGCAACAGTTCTTCCAGGAAAATGTCAGCAAATCTGTGAGCCTTCTTCTACCACTATCATGTAAATACTAATCAATTTGGGATTCGTATCATATAGAAAATAAAAAGAATACGGAAAGGATTCAGAGAATTGCAAACGTTCTCGTGAATCTCCTTTTTTACTAAAACCTGATGAACTTTAGTGATCCGTGCTACTGGAAGGGAAAAGGTCTTTTCAAACTCCTTATCCGCAGTTGTGCTTTGTAGGAATTTCCATGGCTCCACTAACTTCAGCTGAAGTATTTGTGCTTCCATCAGCTCGGGGGTTGGCCTTTGTGTGTGCACTCCCAATAACCTGCTCCAATAAGTGGCTGACAGCAAACACCCGCTCACTGACCAGCTCTGGCTTGGG
>JAOTQQ010000003.1:35325697-35359049 GCA_026546715.1 Gallinago undulata
CTTTGTAGGAATTTCCATGGCTCCACTAACTTCAGCTGAAGTATTTGTGCTTCCATCAGCTCGGGGGTTGGCCTTTGCTGTGTGCAAACGTGTGTGCACTCCCAATAACCTGCTCCAATAAGTGGCTGACAGCAAACACCCGCTCACTGACCAGCTCTGGCTTGGGTTTTGTTTTTTTTTTATTAGACTTGCCTGCGCTGCTGCAGAACTCAAGCACATGCATTGGGATTATTTTTGATCCCGAACCTCTTCATGCAGTTACGAGTCCATGTATTGGAGGAAATGCTGGGGGGTATCGAAGGGAAGAGCTGTGTTTGGGAGGGTGTGTGAAGCTTGCCATCTGCCTGACCCGAGAGGTGCAGGGATGAAGTAGTACAAAATATGCTGAGTCCTCAGCTTTACCAACGATTTCTGATGGCGACGCTGGGTTTCTCTCCTTCGCGATCGCAGCTGCATACCACGCCGTTGTCACAGATGCTTTTTGGCAATTAAACAAGCTGTTACTGCTCACAGCAAGTCCTGGCTTCCCAGTTTTGTTTGGAAGCCCTTACCTTAGAAATGGTTAATTACTCCGCTTCTCTCAATCCCTATGAGCTGCTTTTTTCAAGTTTTCTAATTTACATTGCCATGACTGGGCAGCAATAAATCAAAGCCCAGCTGCAGCTACTGATCTCCTATAACCCTTTTTTTTCCCTCTTAGTTGTAATTTCAACTATAAGCTCAACAATAAGCCCATCTCTTAATCTCAGCATGAACAAATGGAAAATGGTCAAATGACGCACAATTTTAAGCTTCTTGCTGTATAAATTAGACAGAGTGCGTCAGTTCACTGGAATACTCTGACCTTTTCTCCTTAAAAATACTGGGGGGGGGAAGATCTGGATTGAGCCCTAGGTTAAGTCTTCTATATTTACAGTGTGCAACTGCCTCAGCATAAGGTACCAATATGTACAGAAGCTGGTGCTTAAAATATATGGGGAGATGGAAGCCAGGGCAGATAGAAGAGTGCCAATAAAAGCCGGACTGTTACTAGCTTTCAGCAGCTAAATTTGTGAGATCATTTGTATAAGACAGTATTTCCCATCCTTGGGAATAGGGATATGCCAGTTACCTGAGAGGTTTAAAACTGAATTACTAAAATCTTTAATGGGTGTTGTCCTTCTTTATTTCAGCTGTAGCGCAGTAAGCCAGATTTGGCCCCTCTTCCAGGGATGTGAGGCTACTAAAGCCAAGGGGAGGCAGAGCCGGGGGGACTGGGGGCTGTGGGGGGGGTGGCCGGGAGCAGGGACAGCCTGTGTGGGTGATGGAGCCCCTCAGCACCCCACGCCTCTGGCAACTGGCACTCGAGCGAGTGCACTGCAACGTGGGGGGATAATTAGAATATTAATCTTAATGCAACTCGTGGCTGAGAGTCGGGGAAGTGAGGTTATGACTGCTCTTGCTGTCGTAATCCACTTTTTTCTGCCCGTGGAAGGGGTTTGTCCCCCTCGGTGTTGCAGTGCTGCTGTGTCCCTTTGGTTTCAAACCACTGCCTGCCGTGACGGCGATCGAGCCCTGCAAAGCAGTATTCTTTGTAAACTTGGGAGGGTAATGTTTTGTGTATGGTGTTGTCTGTGTATATAGAGCTACATTTAGAAAAAAAAGTAATTTTTCATTATATGTCACCTGATAATTTAAAATAATTACTTCTACAAAAGAGTTTTTCCAGAGTTTCTGGACAAAAATCCACAATAATTTGTTTTAGACAAAGACCATCTTTCAAACCAAGTGCAAATGATGCTTTGTAGGCGTTCTCTTCCCTCTGGCTCCTGTGCCAGCCCCTGCGTGGCCGGGTCCCAGCATCATTTCTCACTGTCCTTCAGTTCTGCACTGTTTATGTGAAACTAGTTGCATCATTGCGTCTCCTTTTCTTGGCCTAAAGGAAAATGATTCCTAAGTGCAGAGAGATGAACAAAAGGCAAGGGAGAATATTTTAGAGAATCTGATTTTTAGAGGCAAGGCTGAATGTAATTTTATTGGCTACCCATAAATTGAGGTTTTTATATGATCTGAAACTGTAAAGAAATGCAATTATTATTTTTTTCAAAATACTTTGTGTCTGCTGTCAGTGTTTCTCTAAGGAAAGAAAGAATCACTTGGCATATCTGAAATGAAGCCAGAAGTGATGGATTTTACTACTGACCCCGGTTGATCCACTGATGGTGGCTTGTCATTAACACCTCTCCCACCACTGTTGTTCCCCATGTCTTCCTCCTGCAGGACAGTTCCCCTGAAATATTGGGGCGCCCATGCCTTAGCTTCTCAGGGTGATGGTGTGACAAGGTGGTTACAGAAGCTATGGGGGGGGTGGATGGAGGGATGGGGATGACCCTGTTGCAGCCCCTGGTGCTCCTTATTTCTGAGAAACCAAGTGGGAGGCTTCCAAAAAGGCTGGTGCTGTGACCACTGGCCACCTTCTCCCCAGCACCCAGGATTTGCTGTGGAATGTACTAATGTAAACCCAGCCTAGTCTGACGAAGACTCAAATTGAATTTTAAATAGTCAAAGGCACAGGGTACAAATGTGCTGAGAAAATGTGCCTTGGGAGTTGGGGGGGGGAAGATGGAAAATCTCTTAAAGTGAGACCTCATTCTTAAAGGTGCAGAGCTGAGCTGGGGAGACATTCAAGATCCACATCCAGGAAAATGCCTATGTGTGCTTTTATTCCTTCTGCCTAATGCTTCTTGAGCTGAGTGGGGACTAAGCTCTAGGCCATTTAAGAGACCTTAAGATTCCCTGCCATTCTCTCTATATGTGTGATTTAAAATTAGTATTTATCAGCATATATACTTCAATCTTCATTTGTTCCTTACACGCTGTTCTTAATTCACTGCTTTGTGGTGTGGGTAGTAGAGCTGCAGGACTTCACCCTTTCAATACATACAAGCTCATTTTAGGAAGGCTGAAACCTGCTGTTTAATGCATTATTGAAAGCTGTTCTTTATTTTTAAACTTTCCAGGAAGTTAAAAATAGACTTGATCCTTTTCATTCTCTTATAAATAAAGAGCGGATCGGAATTATGCATTGAACACTGTGTATAATCCATTGGTTAGGGATTACAGCTGGTGAATGCATCAGTTAACTGAATCAAGTCTATTTATGTTTTCTTAAAAAAAAAAAAATATTCCAACCTGATTCTTGGCCATTTCTTTGCTGCCAGGATTAAGAAGGCAGTCACAGTGCTCTTGCCTCGCTGAAGTGTATTTGATCACTGCTGGACTTTGCGTGATGCACTCACCCAGTACCTGCAGATCGACCAGAAGTTTGAGTGGATGCTCAATAGAAATGCTTTGGTTTTATTTAGTTGCAGGTCTCTTATTTTCTGAGTGTTCTTTGAGAAAGTAATATTACATAGAATGAACATATGTTTCTTTAAAAAAAAAATTAAAAATCTAGTTGCATTGAATAGGGTCTCTTTCAGGAGCACAACCCCCTATCCCGTCTGCATGCAGAGTAGTCTGCCTTAACACCTTGCATTTCACCATGAAGACTATAAGGACTAAGACGAGCAGGGCCAAAAAAAATCTCTGTAACCCTCAGCAACTTTGTTAGAGATCCATGAGAAGGACCTGGCCCAATGTGGGACCTGTGAGGGTACTGGATACCAAATTAATATCTCCAGTTTCTATGAAAGTGTACCGTGCTGCTTAGGTATTCATGTCTTAAATAACATTAAGCTGCATAAATGCAAGGAAAAATCCAATCAGTGCCTAATTTATTACAATGAATTGTCAGTGCCATAGGGGTTTGTATGCAATGCTGTGAATAATTAATCATTACAGGTGGGATTTTCAAAAGTGCTTGGGGGCTATCTCAGCCCCACTCATGCCAGGGAGATGGATGAATGCTCTAGAAAATATCACTGAAATACCAAAGATTACAGCTAACCAAGGGCTATTTTTCTATGTATGACCTTGTCTCTGACCTCCTTTAGTGGAATTTTGGGACCTGAAAAAAAATAAGTGTCTTGCACAAAACTTTTATTGGAAAGATAATTCCTCATATCTTGGTTTGACTTAGCAGACTCCTTTAGAAAAAAATTATAAGGCATCGGAGTCAAAAATGGAAAAAATCAACTAGTTTCACCAAATCTGTCAGTAACTGATAATTTGGAGTAAAATATTATAACAATCATTTTTCACTTGCTCATGAAATAGCCCCTGTGTCCACAGCATTTTTCTGTGCAGTTATAATATTTTTCCTGTGCCATGAGTTTCAATGGGAGGATGAACTCTCAGCTCACATCTGTTTTGAAAACCATCTTCTGTGTGCTTGTGCAGCTTTCTGCACCTTAAATGTGCTCAACTCTAAGAAAAACAATCGCTTCTTGAAAGGAGGCTTTTTTGGACGTAGACATGCAAGTAAATTGTTCTAAGACAAGCTGCAGAGTGAATTTGTAATGAATGCTGCTTTTCCAGAGGAACTACCCCTGAATATGCTTACTATTGAAAGTACAGGCTGAGCAAATGATCCACCAAGAGACCCGTTTTGAGCACAGAGCAGAGAAACGCTTGCTGGTACTCATCGAGCATCTCCTGCAGGACCATTGCTCACGAGTGGGACGAGCTGTCGGTGCCGGCCCTGCTGTGGATCTCGGATTCATATCCCATAATCTGTAAAATTGTGGAGCATAAAATGTTTTGTGTGTGGTAAAAACTGGTTTCTGGGCTGCAGCTTTTTCCGTGTATAAGAGAGAATGCTTACTAGAGAATGGAAAGGTTCAGGAAAAAGGGAGAACTCTTTAGCTGCTAGAATCTCTCCTGCAAGGTGTTCCATATCCTATTGCTTATGAACCCTCTGATCTATATTTATGAGTGGCCTTAAAATGGCAGGTAAGCAAAAATAGGGTTGGATGAAAGGAATATTGCCAGCCACCTGGCTCACCAGCTTAGTGTCGTGTTCAAGTCTTTCGACCTTGCTAGAACCTCCATGAGGGGTGTTACAGCTCAGGGGGATTAGAAGGAATGAAAAGCACTAATTCAGCTTTCCCCACAGAGAGTAGGTTACACCCACTGTTGCTATCAGTTACAGTATGATTTTCTGTTTTCTAACAGAGAGGAGTTGGCTGGGGAAGTGGACATGCTAGCTGCTCAAAGATAGTGGTGGCTGGCTACCCCTCAGAGCTCACTCTGTATTTTTGGAAATAAATTCTGGAACAGTCAATGGAAAATCAACAAGCGAAGGACAGTGGCCACCATTTGAAAAGTAATCTGGAGATATGTGGTTTTGTTTCTCAACTCACTTCTCCCAGCCTTGCAGATGGCTAAGTGCAAAAAAGAGGTTGGGAGCCTGAGGCTTTGATTTTCACTTCAAGAGTCATAGGACACCAGGCTGGAAGGGACCTTGAGTATCATCTGGTCCAACACTTCTTGGCAAAAGCACAGTCTAGACAAGATGGCCCAGCACAGTCCAACTGAATCTTAAGTATCCAGTGTGGGGAATCCACTACTTCTCTGTGGAGATTACTCCAGTGGCTGATTGTTCTCATTGTGAAAAATTTCCCTCTTATGGCCAATCAAAATCTCCCCAGGAGGAACTTGTACCCATGACCTCTTGTCTTTTCCATGTGACTCCTTGTAAAAAGGGAGTCTCTCCATCTTCTTTGTAGCCACTCTTTAAACACTGGAACATGGTGATAAGGTCTCTAAACCTTCTTTGCTCAAGGATGAACAAACCCAGTTCTCTCAGCCTTTCCCCATATGGCAGCTTCCTGGTCCTTGGATCACCTTGGTGGCCCTTCTCTGGACCCAGAACTGTGTGAAGACCACATTCACAGTGAGGCAGGCAGTTCAGTGCAGTAAACTCTTCACCAGTGCTTTGGTCATCGAAGCTGATGGTGGAGGGTCAGGGTTTCTGCTCCTGCTCAGCAGCAGCAAAAGGAGAACACCAGTCCATCCCAGTTCTTCACCCATCCCTTGTCTCCTTCTAAGCAGCAGCTCAGCAGTGACCTCCTCTTCTTGGAGTGATGAAATTTAACCTTACAGCTGTGTGATAGCTCTGAGCCATCCCTGCTGCAACTCTGTTCTGCCTTTTTGAAGAGGGCAAGAAGAAGCAAAAATGGATTTGTAAATAGGCTGGAATATTAGGAACTGGTATTGCAACATAAAGACTTTGAGTGGAAGGTTGAGTGGCTCTGGCCAATGCTCTATTTGTGCTAACTGTTAAAATACTTTAGTCCTCACTGACATGAGCTCCTGTCCATGTCATTTCTGGTCTACAGCATTTTTCCTCATCCAGTGGCTATGATACATGTGAAGATACCACTCTTGCATTTCTGGAGATACCACCTAACACGATGAGCCCCAGATTGTCACACTTTAAATATTTGGTTTTTATTGTTTTTAACACTCTTGTGTCTTGACCTATTTGAATTTTCTACTTTAAGCCAGCTGATTAATGCTCATGCTACAGCAGTTTTAAGTTCCCAGAAGTAGCATAACTTATCAGCCTCCAATAAACCTAAGCAATCCCAGCTGGAGAAGCTTAGGAAAGGTCTATAGTGAGATGTATGTAGGTTTGACTGTCGTGCAGTGCTCTGGTTCACAGCAGAATTCAGCTGTTCCGGGGGGGAAATGGAAAGTTCCACTGCAGGGCTCCCTGTAGAGGCTGAAAGACAAACCAGGCTTGTTTGGCTGTGGGAGGGTAATTTGTCCTGGCCCCCGAGTGCTGAGTGAGTGCCTGAAGATGGTGAGGACTGAGTAGAGCAAGGGCAGTGAGTAGCAACAGTTGGGAAACGCATTTTCAGTAATATCCTTTCCCAATAAATTGCAGGTAATTATTTGCAGCAGCAGGTCTTCTCTGCTGATTGAAAAATTCCTGGGGAAGATCTCTGTAGTTCTGAATTTTCTGTTCTTACCCAACTATGAGTTGAATTGGAAAACTTGAGAATCTCAATTATGTCTAAACTAATAAAAAATAGAGCTGCCTCAAGTTTATACAGGTATTTTATGATCTGTCTCAGTGCAGCTATTGGATATATATGTAAGTTGTATTGAAACTGATGTCTCTGACTCATAACCATGCTCAGGAAGGAATATCCAGCTGGAAAACATAGTCTTAAACATGATTTCCCCTACTGTAACAAGGGCAAGCTGTGCTGGTTGCTTTTTTTTTTAATATTTTCACATGTTTTTCTAAATGTGCATGCTGAGAAGTAGCAGTGTAATGTGAGAGCACTTACTGTCATGAAACGAGGGCAGAGAAGCAAAGGAAAGTGTATCTGTTGTTTGCCTGAACAAGTCAAGCAGTTGCTCAGCCGGAAAGACAACGCTCTCAGATGGGCTGTGGATGGAGACAGGGGTGTGCACCAGTGGGCTTCAGCCCTTTCACTAAGCTGCAAATGATTAGGCCTGTAATGTTAAGTGGAAACATATAACACATAAAAATAACGGCTTAAAAATAAGCTTTCCAGTCTAGAGGTCCAGGATTTTATATTTACAAATTATGGATGCCGTTTTCTCTTTCCAGTATTGTCTGTGTCATTGGTAGGGGAATTATTCATCTACTCCACTCCTCAAAGATTTATTTGCTAATCTCCACTAACAGGTGCTTTCCAGGCATGTGTGTACCCATCCCTTTGTTAAGATGCTCTGGATCTGCTTTTGGGCGTCTTCCCCATCTCTGCTCTTAAAACCCAAGGCCAAAAATTTCTTTCTGTGTGCCTACTATTAGGTACCTAAATCTGTTTCATGCATCACGTGTAGAAGAACATGAAAGCGTGCTCGTGAAGGGTGGTTGTAAAACTAAGCTCATGCTCTATTAGGAGAACTATTTACAGAATGCACCAGCTCAAAGTCTGGCCAGATTTACAAGATGGGTTTGTGGTTGCCACCTCTGAACTCCTCCCTCTGACCTTTGTTTCTTTCCCCAAAATGGATTTGTTTTCCCATTAAGCCAAGTTTGCTGGTTTGGGACCTTTTGGCTGAGTGGCCATCAATCCCTGTGAGAGAGGTTGACTTGTGTGCATCCTCAGGAGAGAGTTGATGTGATCCATGTCTGCTCTTTGGCTCATTATTTCCTCTGCTGATCCTCTTGGCTGATCCAGAAGTTCACGTTTCAGCTGATCAGAAACCTCTATGCTTGAGAGGTGATACGTTTTGGTTTTTTTACCAAGACTTTTCTTCTTTCTTTCATTTTATCCTCCTCTACAGATCAAATGTTCAACTCCAGGACATGTGGTCTTCTCTGAACACTTTAATGCTCGCTGTGTTTATCTGTTTAGTGCTGCAGCACAGGAAGATGTTGCCTAGGGTATTACAAGTGGGAAGTTTAAGCAATGAAAGCAAATGATCAAGGTGATAAAGTCTCTTCTGTGGTAGAAAGGGGAACCTGAATCTTTTGACTCCTTCAAAAGCTCTCAAGTAGTTGAACAATAGCTTAGGGATGGTATAATTTTTGTGCAAATGAATCCAAATTATTGACCCAGCAACAGGCTGAAGAGTTTGTTTGTATTCAAACCAAGTGAAACTGAAGTGTCTACCTTTAAGTGGGAAAGCATGGCATTTTTCAGATCAGAGGAAAAACTGAGAAAACATTGCACAAAGCAGTGATATTTTGTGCACTGTATTGCTTTGGAAGGTCAATGATGAAGTCTCACACCAGCAGAGAGATCATGACATGCTTTAGAGACTAAGAAACCCATTGGGAGAGACTAAATGGATTGTCCAAAACCACAGATCAAACCACAGAAGCTGCTGAAAGGACCAAGTTCAGAGGTGAAAATAGGAGCCTTTCTTCTTTGCAGGGGGTCAGGGTAAGGGAATTGGAAACTAAGCACTGATGGAAAAAAAATAACTGCTAGGTTGGAGATAAGTGAATAAAAATACCCTGCCAGCAAGCAAGGACAGCTGTGGCGCTACACCCAATGGCAACTGTGGAAAAACAAGGCTGTAAAATAAATATACACATGGGGAAAGGTTAGGCAGGTCTTACTTTCCACCCTACTGTTACTGTAACCCATATAACACCTTATTTTTGATTGTGAACACAAGAACAGGGATCCCTGTGCTGTTAGCTAATTGAAAGGTTGGGTGACAGTGTAGGTTGTTCCGAATTCACCGTTTGGTCTATCTGTCCCTCCAGATTTTTCTGTCATTCTCAGCTGTAGGGACAGGGGAACTGTAACACCCAGGAACAGCACTGTGGTGCTTCAGTATAACCATTGCTTCACAAAAGTGTCCTGTCCTTCAGGGCAGATGTAGCTGCTCTGGCTCCAGACACTGGAGTAAGGTGAGGGGAGAGGTCCCTGGATAATTAGCACAAGTAGAAACAAACCAGGTTGACACCTGTCTCCATCACAGCGTTTGAAATGGTGGTCATGTCTCGGAAGACAGTAAATTCAAATGCTTGCTAATATGTTTCTGAAATGTGAAATTCTGGCTAAACTAAAAAATGGCAATTAGAGTGGTTGATTCTGTTCCGTAGATATTATAATGTTTTTCAAAAAGTAAATGTAAAAATGTCAAAATTATTCCACATATGTTTCTAACTCAAAATAATCATTTGTAGGAATAATTTATAGCTTTGTCTTAATTGCATATATTACTCTTCTGTTGTCTGCAGACGTATCGGGATCCTCCTGGACCAGAGTCTCATCTGTTTCTCCATTATTAGATTAACACTAGGTTTTAAAAAACACTTGGTTTTTATACCCGTATCAATGAGAATCTTATGTTTATGCTACTATGGTCATACTGTTCTAGAAAAAAAAATATGTAAAACTTAATCAGTTTTGCCCAGGGCCTTAATGAATGTAAGGAACTTGATGTTCACTCTTTTCCTACTAGAAGTGTGTGGTATGAGACAAAAGTAATTTGTTCCTGGAATAAAAATAGGAAAATTGCATCATTTCAGAATTGGTTCTATCATGGAAAAATATTCAGGCTTTGTGCTGTTTTAAGTGGGAGCATCGTGAGATGTTCTATAAATGGACACAGCATCCAAGGCAGGTTAGCAAGCCCCAGTCGCAGTCATTGGCACGGAGATAAAGGCAGCAGCTATAATGCTGTCAGTTTGTGGAGTTATTTGAACACTTTGGCTTTGTGTGATGGAGAAGTGTTTCTCCTTGCTAAGCATCAACAAAGCAAGAAACGTGCAACGGCAGAAGGCTTCCAGCTCCATGAAGGACATCCAAAATGTTTTTGGCCATGCTGTCTTGTCTTGTCTCTTCTGACAACTGATAAAGCATTTAGCTCCTCTCATATGAGGTTTACGTGGTCTAAACATTAGTCATTCTCTCTAAAATCAGCCCCAAATATTTGAAGGAAAAAAAATTAAAATTACCAAAACTTATAAAGATGAGCAAATAAAGCTGGAAATCGAACCAGCCCAATCCCTGTCCAATAGGATTCCTTCCCAGCAACAGGCTGCAACAAGGGTCATTGCTCAAGTCTCCTACAGTCACTCGGGTTATTATTAGTGCACTGTTGTTGGTGCTATTTAAGAATTTCCAGTATACCAAATGGTAACTTTAGTCAGCATTGTCAGAAAAAAAAAATACCACCTATAAACTATTTTAGACTTAAGCACATCAACAGTTACTAATACAGTGCTTTACAAGGCTCAATAAGTTATGGAGCTAAGCTGTCTGATGGTAAAATAAAACCAAACACAATATTTAGCCTGCAACTGTGCACTTAGAGCGTATAAAAAGTTGCTTAGTTTTCCATAGGGAGAGGGAGCTTTTTATGTCATAATTATCAGGTGGCAGTTGTGTTGCAGAAATGTACTTGCCACTTTGACAAACGCATTTAATAAAACTGAGTGTTCAACATCTGACAAATGTTTGTTCTATTATAATTTTGATTAGTTTCATGCATACAAACCCAAGCATTATAGTCATGAAAAGTTGTGTTAAGTAGGCTATAACAAGTGGTGTATAAAAAAGTATAAAAAATAAAGCAATTAAAATTAATATCTACATTTCTGAGAATTGCAAAGGCAAATGATTAAGCAAACAAATATGTAAACTGTCATAGTGAAGAAGTCGGACAACAGAAAATGAAAACCCCATCTTTTTACAGATACAATAAAAAAATTTTCACTCTAGCTTGACTATTTAACTGCTCATGTTATTGGAAAAACTGAACATTAACAATTCTAATTAATTTCTCCTGAAGTTTTTCAGATCTGCTTAATGCCAGAACTGTAACAAGTGGCTTTACCTAATGATGCCAGTACTCAGGAACGTGGCTTACTGCAAAGTTTGCAGATGTCATGGGCAAGACCTAATTAAGAGGTTGTAATCAAGCCCTGTCTGAGCCCTGACCCAACATTCACTGAAGTCTATGATAATCCTTCTATCAACTTTGACTGGTGATGGCTCATCCTCTGTAGAACTACTACGTACCACCCCCAAACCACTCTTTAACTGTGCTTCTGCAGGGAGGACCCAGCGCTGGTGGCTTTTTAGAATTTCCACTGTTAATGAAGAGCCATCAGACGGTTAGTTAAAATTGTTTAGGATCACTCTGTACTCTCCGTGACACATCTTGTAAGCGTAAAAACAAATTGTTGGCATTTCTGTTCCAACAATCACTGGAGAGTGAGTTGGATGAGGCTCTGTCCCTGCCAAACTCAAAGTTGTGGAGCCCTTACTGTTTTGGCGAAGAGTACAAACAATTTCCATTGTGCAGCTCAAGCAAAAAATATATACAAAGCTGTTGAATCTTGCACTTTTATGTGTTTTCATTTGGCACAGGAAAATGTAATCGTTAAACAAATCTGTTTATCTAACAGGTCATCTTTGATGTATCTTAGCAAGTAAGAGCCATCATGATTGTACATCTATCTCTTGAGGAGTGTGAACTAGCTCTCTGAGAACAAAGAGCAGAAAGCTGATGCTAGGCATTGAGGCTGCCAGTGAGGTATTTTATAGCCTTTCAGTGTCTTCCAATGCCTTTGAAAGGAATTCTTATTCTTTATAATGTACCTCTTCCTAATTTACCTTTGGAATCACCCGCTGCTTTATTAAAGTAAGAGGCTCTTTCATTCCATTGTGATTAGTCTTGAGGCAAGTCAATGTGATTTACTGAAGGCAGATACGAGCTCATCCTACTTCTTGCTTCAGCCAAAAGCCATGTAGACCTTATAGCCATCTGGGTTTGGGCTCAGCGCTGTGCCTACAGCAGCTGCTTTCTGCACCTTTTGAAGATCCTGCTGTCTTGAAAGACAAGGAGGCTTCTCTCACACCTTCAGACCATAAAGCAAAGCCCATTACCTCAAGTATTCACAGTCTGCCTTCCAGGTTCAGTGCTATCATCTGTCAGATTCTTCCATCTGCAAAATGTCTTGTGAGGTTGTTCTTGATGGGGCATAGGGAGTTAATGGTGTTATTTTTGTCCATGTATAAATAATTTTGAGAAAGCACCTTGGACCGTGTTCTTTCATGCCTTGTCATTGTTGTGGGTGCAGATTTCCCACAAAGCTTTCTTTTTCAGCTCTGCTCTTCCCTTTTAATGAGTTACAAAACCTACTAATCCACTTTCTCTCATTTTATTACTAGCTGCAAGTGTCCAAATATTTCCCCATCTGAATTCTGCCTGTACAATAAGTTGTCTTCCCAGCCCAGTAAAACATAGCATTTATGACATTCCAAAAGCTGTTGCCCATTAGCAGTTTCTCAAGCTTCAGGGTGTTTTGCAACACAGCAGTCTGTCTAATGATTGAGGGGAAAACAACATAATCATGTGCTGACATTCCAAGTTATTTTATAAGCCACTTTTATCTCGGACACCCTTTTCCTCCCTGCCATGTTAGTCTAAACCTGCTCCATCCACTGCCGCTTCATTGAAGCGTTTCTGTGGTGGAGCCTAGAGGTCCTGCTCCAGCTGCTGTGGGAGGCGATGGATCTTCCCCGTGGCAGGGCATGCCCCCCTCACACACCAAAGGTAGAAGGAATTCAGCTTCTGGTAACAGTTTATTAACTGTCCTGACTGCACTAGAATTATCCCTGGAGGCACCTTTACTGGCAGGTTTAATTTAATGTATGTTGAATGAGTAAAAAGCTGCGGCTGGCTTTCTGGTGTGCAGAAGTGATGACATTGCTGGATAATTTATCTGCAGGGCTCAACTGGGCTTGGGATGTCTAGGTCTAAAAATACGATTGTTTCCTGCCTGCGCTGAAGGCTTAGGGATGCCTATGCAATAACAGTTGTGTATCCAGAGGTGTCCTAGCTCCCAGCCTGATGTAAAAAGCTGTGCTGTGGTAGCATCTCTTGGGTTCCGCTCCTGAGCGGGGAGGCGTTTGCAGCAACTTAGTTCCCTTTGTATAAGCGTTGCAGAGAAATGTGGTCACGTCGCTCCCATGAGCATGGAAACCTCTGGGGTTCTTCTTGGAGCAGGAGGGAGCCCACAAAACCATTTCCCTCTAACAAAGTAGATTTGCAGAACGGGAAAACTGGTGGAGTCCCAGTCCAAGGACCATGGTGGTGATAGCATCGTAGTCTGTATGTTTAGAGGTTCATCTTAAAAGGTCCCTTCCAACCTAGGTGATTCTGTGATTCTGCTGCTTCTAGACACTGGAAAATAGTTTGGTTTTACCCTGGGTGGGTGGAAGATGTGCCACAAACTCAGCCTTTGCAGGGGTTTTGTTTAGGCTGGCACCCTTTGAGCATATGGTTGAGCATCTCTTTGATTCCTAATTTCTGGTGGGTTTAACAAAAAAAGTAAAACCTGGCACCTCTCTACACTGAGCTGTGAAACTGCAGGTACACACCGTTGCAATGCAAAGTGATAAACTAGTCCCAGTTCCTGCAATGTTTTCCAACTGAACAGTTTGCCAGCTTGAAAAAAAAAAAAAAAGACCAAACTAGCAAAAAGCTTATCTTCTTTGGGCTATCTCTTAATAGAAACAGCCAAAATAACCTTTTGCTGAGCTAAGATTTACCTGTACCCTTACAAATGAAGTACAAATCTACTATTTAATTGAAATTAGGAGTGTCCCCATCATCTCCAGAGGAGAGGAGGTGGAAAAAAAAGGTGTGAGAACCAAATTGAACTCTAGGAATGTGCCCCCACTTGCACTATGCAAAATAAAAACTGCAAAGTAATTTAGCAATGTTTTTATTCCTGGTTGATTTCTTCAATCCCTCCAAGAAAAGTTAGGGAATCAAAAGCGATACTCGCTTCTGACAGCCTATTAATGGAAAGTTTGAGGCAGTGGAAAATAATTTCTTGGGTTTTAATGTCAGTGATATTTACAATTTGCCAATTCACTGACATTTTCGGCAATTCCTATACATGCCAGTAAATACCAAATACCAAAACTTGGATGCAAAACACGAGAACAGGATAGTAAAATGATAGGGATTGTTTTATCTGTGAGCCAAGCCTGTTACCTTTAAACGAGATTGATCATTCTCAGGACAGATCAACTATTTCTGTGGGTAAAAGTTTTATAAAGACTATTGTCTTGTTAAACTATGGAAGAGCAGAACTTGAACTCTCTCTTAAAAGTATCTGTCCAAAGCTGTACAGTTCTGTTTATGGTTATACACATGAGGCCAAACCACTGTGACTTCAAAAAGAATTTTCAGAAGAAAATAGAACTCTCATTCATTCATTCCAGAAATTAAATTTAAAAATAATTAAGTAAATTGAAAAATAAGAAATTATTTCTGCATTGTTATATGTTCATAGTTTCCAGTGTTTAGATGTTAAAATTGTGGTCGTTTTTCTTGGTGGCTGACTAAAGAAAGAATAGAGAAGGGAAAAAGGTCCAAAGGGGATTTAATTAAAGTATTAAAAGTTATGAGGGGCACAGCTGTCTGATCACTTCATTTTCCCTCAGGGAACAGTCAAAGGGTCAAGATTAATGACAAATACATTTAAAGCATGTCAAAGGAAAAATATCATACATGTTTAAGCAGCCTTTGGAATTAACTTGCAGGAAGCCACATGAGTAGATAGTATAGCTTGACTTTTTACGGAGCTGGATCGCTTTATAAACAGTAATAGCTGGGAGGTAATATTTATATCTTGACACTTGACAGCTTTAAACTGAACTATGGTGGTGAATTTTAATGGTGCTAAAATCTTACATACTCTTCTTGGCATAAACAAAAGTGGGTATTGCTGAATGAAATATAAGGACGTATATAAATGAATTCAGGATTCAGGTAAGCAGATCATTCATCTTTTTAAAGAGTAGCTGATGAGATACAGGAGTCTGACTCTCTCATATCCAGATTAATGCGTGGGTGCTCTTCTGGGTCACCACGAACACTTTGTACCCAAATGTACATGCTCTATATATCTATATATCTCTTATAGACTCTGCCGAACTGCCACAGCCATGCAAAGAAAAAGCAAAATATGGAAAGAAAAAGCAAAATATGCAATAGAAGTCCCCAAACCCAGAGTAAAGCTCTGAAATAGTTTGTATCTCTATAACTCATTCCTGTAGAAGCTGTGTTGTACACCCTCCACAAATAAATTGGAATATATGGGGCCATTTTTTTTGTCATAATTAATCTTTTTTATTTCTGTATCACCACTTACAATATTCTAGTAATTAATGAAGAGTCAACCTGCCTGAGTGAAGAGACTTTCAAGCAGTGAATAAAGTGTCACCTAGCTCAGCTTATTGATGCAAAACACAACATGCTTCTAGGGCTTATTTTGCAATCTTGTTTGCCTTCTGTTTGAAGAAAATCTGCTTGTTTCCCACCTATCTTCTACCAGCCAGGGATTGTGAGTCAGTCCCAGGTTTGCAGATAATTAACTTGTTTATTAGTTTATTTAATAAAGAGTATAAGACTTGCAAATCAGAGCAAAAATATGACAAAATGCAGGAAAACTTCCTTCCCCTTCTTCCAAGGGTTTGTTCTTTTCTCAACCCCTGTCTAGTCTCCCATCTTCTTGGCATTAGCATCATTTTCAGAAATCATATTCCATGTTAGCCCTTGATATTTTTTTCTTCTCTCTCCTTATGTCTGGCTATGTCTGTGACCCAACCCTTCTGCAGACCCTCTGGTCTCCAAGTGCCATTGCAATCACAGATGTCTATTCCACTAGTCCCTACTGTGCCACCCCCTTTCTGAGAACCAGAAGCAAAATGAGCGATTAGCCTTTGCCCCCAGGTAGGTCCCCAACTTCTGGATGCCCCAAGGATGCATCTCTGTCTTTTCTCACCCTGCTAAGGCACACAGTGCACTGCTGTCCTCTTATTTAGGGTCTGGTACCCAAACACCTGTCCCTTCCACAAGGAACCATAGCAGTCACGATGCTACCTTCAGTCAAGGAACTGGAAAACTTGCATAACAAAAGCTTTTCCTGCTTATAAATACTGAGCAATTGCCTGCTCTTTGGATCAGACCCATTTGTGTCTCTCTTATTTTAAAGATTCAATAAGCTTGGAAGGCAAAGGAGATACTCAAGTTCATATCAATTGAAGACCCAACTGCCTTTTATTAATGTTGTGCTGGTTTTTCTTTTCTGTTTAAGATTAAGAATGGGCAGGAAAATTTAAACACTTAAATCAAGTGCCCTTTCAAAATGCTAGCCAAACCTGCAGTGGGCTTCTTTCAAGTGCATTGATGGTTTCTTCTCAAAGTATCCTGGCAAACAACAGCTTCAAAATATTAGCAATTATATTTGAATCAGAGTTGGCTGAGAGCTTGCAAACGTGAGCAAAATCAGTGCAAGCCACTGTTAGTGTGTGTACTACTGCCAGGTTGGAATGAGCGCTCACTGCCAGGGCATTGGAAGCTTACCTTAAGTATTCCCAAACCTTCTGTCTGTGACCCTGGAGATTTGATGTAAGTTAAGGGCTGAGATATACCATATACCTGATGTGCATTTACTCCTCGAATCCTCAGGTAAATGAAATGGGGAAAGCAGGAGAGCGAATGCAATCTTCTCGTGCTCTGTCAGACTGTATCCTTCGAGGGGAAGTACAAGAGGAGAAGCTGAATTAATTGCAATATACCATGAACAGTTCTGAGAGGCGTAGCAATGGAAAACAAAGGGCTAGTATGTCAGCTGCTGCAAATTACTAGGGATTCACTAAGCCAATAGTCATGCCATTTTTTAGCACCAGCTGGGGAAGGATCTGGCCCACTATCTTTCACTTACATGAGTTAAGAAACGGGGAGATTCAGTAACATGCCTCTCTGCTGAGTCAATAGAGTAAGAACCTTTCTTTCCATGTGCATTAGTTTTGCAGCTATGGCAACAGTGTATGCGTGAGGAAAGGGAGTGCTTAAAATAGGCTCCTGCTCCTAGTTGGAAAGAGCTGACAGCAAACACGTGTGGTCACCCGAGAACAGGGGGAGGCAACGCGCTATTCTCAGCCTCCCCCCGGGTCATCTGCCTCCGGCCGGTGGAGGCTGTGACCCAGGAGGTTGATGCACCTGGTCGTGGCAGAGCTTTGATGTCCCTCAAAACCTTCTCTGAAGCTCTGAGGATTTCTCCTTCATGCCCCTTCCCGTGATGCTGGCTCATATGGGGTCATCACGAAGGGACTTGAACGATGCTGGTCAGTTGTGGAAGAAGTCCTTTGTGGCTGACAAGCAGGCTGGTCTCTTCCATGGGGGTGGTGTAAGGTCAAGACCAACCTCGCTGCACGGCAACTCACACACGGCAAAAGGCCTGCAGTAATGAGTAGATGTTGTAGGGCATCCTTCTTCCAACTCTCGCTCTACTACGCTATTTCAGAGAGAGTGGGAAAGCTAGGGAAGTGGAAAATAGTAGCTTTGGCTCGTAAACTGTAACCTGTTTTGGTCTCCATTAATTAATTTGGCATTGGCTATATTGTATGCTATTATTAGGCTCTCTATTCCCCTCTGCAACAAATTAGGGTTTTCACATCTGCCTAAAAATAAAACTTTCCTGTCTGCTGGCTAACAAGCAAAACCAGAATGCAGCATATGTGTAATAAAGATGCACAGCTGTTCTGTCTATGAACTCGGGAACGTGTAAGGGTGGTTTTTTTCGTTAAGGATATAGTAGGTACCCATCAGGGAGAAAGAGAGTATTTCCAAGAAACTGTCAAGATTAAGGCAACGGTAGAGGAGTTTACAAAAGGTGAAACCAGAGGGAAACATCCAGGAAGATTACAAGAACTTAAAGAGAAAAATGTCAATTTGTTTTAGTTCTTTCTTTAAGGCAGTCCCGAAAGGTGACATTCTTGATTAAAGAGAAATAGTTATAGGGGAAGGTGTAATTCCCTTAGTGTTTTATGGAACTCCCAGAGTCCCCTAAGCTTCAGAGCATTTGCAACTCTCATTTTCTGCCTTTCTAGTCCAACAGCTTGGACTGTACTTCACAGCAGAGCTGTGACTCTGCCCCCCAACCTTGCAGATGTTCCCCAGGTGTGGAGCGGTACCCGCTGCCCCAGAGAGAGAGGTGAGGGCTCCCTCAGGCATCCCTGGGGGCTGCACCTCCACACCGGGCACTGCTCTCCTCCCTCCGAGCCCGGGGAGAAAAACGTGCATCACTGGAGCCTTGCAATGACAGCCGTAGTGAGGCTGTGTGTGTATATTTATTAACAAAGGATTTCATAATGTTTCTTACTGTAAGGAGCCCCTACGCGAGATACTTTTCATCTGTGGTGCAGAAGGAGTAGGATCTAGAGAAGACTGCATTGCTGCAGCAGCCGTGTGCTTGGTAAGACTTTTGCTGTCTCCAAACTGTTGCTTCTGCTGCTAAGGGTGCTCGGAGCAAGGACCAGGGGACACGTAACACCGTGTGCGTGGTTTCATTCTTTCCGTGGCTCAAATAGGCAGGCATCTTCCACAGCCGGTTTGAGCTGGTCAAGCTTCTTATCACCTGACACATTTAGATATGCTCTTTAGATAAGGTTAGCTAATGAGTTTCCTTTGACATCGGTATTTACTCTGTCTCTGCATTAATTGCATTTCTGTGATGTGGGACCCTTGCTTTACTCTTTTTCATTCTGGCTGTCTGCATGATGTATTAATATTGAAGTCTGTTATGTAGGCAGTAAGCATTTATTATTTTTCTTTTTTTCTCTTTCAGAAATTGGTTACATGGAAATGATCTGTTTTACATTTGCATTTGGCCCCAATCTAACAGCATAGAATTGTTAACTAGCAAAACAATGGGTTGCAAGGCATTATTTTTTTTTGAGATAAAAAGAGGAAAAAATCTGTTAATCGGATTAGTATAAAATGCACTTACCATGTTCATTCAGATCTGGTAGGAACCATAGTAATTAGTACTTTTAATTCCTAATTTTACGTACGGGAAATCGTAATCTCCGAAGCTGGGGAACTCGACTCCAAGGTCAGGCGAGGTGTCCTCTCGGAGCTCTTTCCCCATCAACAACGTTTTCCTGGTACCTGAAGGATTTTCCTGAGAGGGGTCAGTGGAGTCCAGGCTCCTGATTACAAGACACAAAGTCTAACTACCAGACGGTGCGAGAAAAAAAAAAAAACAGAAATAAAGCTCTCTTGTTTTTCTCCTTTTCTTTTTCTTCTGAATTACATGACATTTCACAGAAATGACTGCAAAACTTTTTCCATTCAGACTTTAGCACTCGCTTGGTGACAAACTTGGTAAGATTAACAATTTTCCATGCGTTATAAATGAAAACTGTTTCTGAAGCTGACTAAAACTTTCCGCTCAAAGATGCATTTTCAGGTTTTTTTACAACTTTACAAACCTTAAACCTTGGTTTAAGGATAATGTTTTTTAGGCCAAGAATTCTCATCCCAGTTAGACACAAATACGCACACTTTTGCATTAGCAGGACCCTCATCCGTGACCGTTTCTGGCTGTTGTTGGCTCCATCGTTTAATCATTTGCTATTCTCGTTTTCCTGGCTTTTATCTCACAGCACATTTCCATGCATTTCGAAAGTGCATGAACAAGATAGTGTTCATCAAAGAGGGAACAAAAATCATATTTTTTTAAAAAAAGAATTTGTGTTTTGCCAGTTGAAAATAAACCACTTTGAATAGTTCATGTTTCTAATCGAACATATAAAGCTTGCAAGCAAGGATGCATTTGAGAAAGATGGTTTTCTATTTAAAAACAATCATTTTAAGTTCATTAAAACTTAATGCACAAAACATGAAAAAGTTCCAGAAGTCTGTTTTCACATGCTAAATTATATTTGTAAAAGCGGACCATTTTTCAACTAAGAAAAACATTTTTGTCTGAAAAATATTGATCTGGGGTAATACTATGCATTGCCAAATATGCCTTGTCTTATCTCTCCTGACTTCCCCACCTTTCTGATGATAGAAAAAGCAACAATTTTCCCTGTTCCTGATGAAGATCTAGTTTTCTGAGCCAATGTCAATAGTGCTACTAACCAGATATTTTTCACAAAAAAAAAACTTTCAGAGCTTTATTTGATCTTGGCGAAGGTACATAAGAACCAAAGTAAGATTTAACAAGCATGGACACAAAGTCCCCAAAGTGGACAATAACTAGCTTTCTGGTTTTAAACTTCTATCCAATTATTATAGTAACTACCAGGCTTAGGAAGAGAGTAAAGAGGTGATATCACGACATGAATTGGTATTTGTAATCGATTTCTGAAAAGCTATTATTAACATCTATTAATGCAGGGTATAAAAAAATTACAAGAATGACTCATGTTCCCTGAGTCCTGTGCGTTTTGTGTAGGAACGTCCTGCCTTAGACACAGCTCCTGCCGAGAGGAGGAGGAACAGGTTGTGACTCAGCACAGAGGGAGATCTGTACGACCTTCTCCGTGCTGAATCAGAGAACCTGGTGAGAGGAAAAACCTCACGTCACAATAACTGGCATTAGGACTGGCAACCTGCAGGGATTAAACGGGCATCCAGCTCTGTGCAGGGCTGGAAGGGGTGGTTGAAGATGATGAACTGACACCTTGGGGTCCTTTAGTCGGGCTGTCCTTTCTCCAAGTGACACAGCGATGGAGCTGGAGACCCTGCTTGGAGCTTGTGGACTGTAATCTAATGGGCTGTGAAACAAATGGTGGATGGAGAAGGCTGGACTTGCCCCTGGCCGGAGCGTGGACACTGATGGTGTGTGGTCGTGCAGAGGCTCAGTACCAGCCTGCAGAAGGGTGGGAAAGCCTCTGGTGGTTTCATAGTGAATCTGGGATCTCCAGCAAGGAGAAGTGCTTGGGATGGAGGAGTGAGCAGCACAGCAGAGAGGTGCAATGGGCTCAACAAGTCTGTAGGTTTGATTCTTATTAGTATCCTCTCTGGACTGCAGCAATTTCCCTTCTATGCCTCCTAATGTAGGTTTTCCTTGGCTTTCCAGCAGAAGAGACACACCGGGACACACTTGAGGTCCTGTGGCTTGGGAAAAAGTATGTGGAAAAGATCTAAATGTTTCAATAAAGATGGAAACTGAGAACTAAATTCAAATCCACTGAAAAACTCCCTTCCCAAACGCATGGTTGAGTCGAGCTCTTTTGGCGTGTTTGACAGCAAATGATAAAAATGACAATATTTATCTCCATCGATAAAAAGTCTGTGGGGATCTATTGGAGAGATGTAAGTCTCTGTGAAATAACAGCATTCAAATAGCTTCAAAGCCAAAAAAAAGGTTTAATTAGAAAATCAGTGTTTTTCAAGGAAAAAATAATAGATGAGAGGCCTGGATTTCAGAGGTTAGATCTGTCTCTGTCAGTTAAAAGCTGCTCTGCTCCCACCAAACACTGTAACCAGTGGGAAGAATTATATTGCCCATTTGCCCTTTCTGACAGTTTTCTTAGAGATGGATCAGCCCGAGACCGCAGTGGAGCACACAGACCTTGCTCTGCTCCGTTTGATGCTCTTTCTGTCAAAACAAACCTCTTGGTTCTCAGGCAAGACCACCTCACATTGTCTCCATCATCACCTTGCTGTTATTCAAATACTTGGGCTGATTTACGTTTTCAAGTGTCTTTAGATAGTTATTTCAGGCTGTGTTCCTAATTATTTTTTTAATGGCAGTATTATCATGCTATAGATGTATTTGTTTAAATCCTGGCTGACTTTACAGGGGCAGTTTTTTAAAGGAAGAAGAAAATGAAAATCACAATCAAAATACGTGCTAGCTTTTTTGGGATAGATGCCAATCCGGTTTTAGCTGGCACAAAAGTGAACAATAACTGTGGGATCATAAACTCCTTTTTTCATCCAAATAATCATGGTTTTTTATTGTGGGGAGTTTCACCTAACTGCTCTATAGTTCATAACCATTCTCAGCCCAGCAGAAAAGAGTAGGACTTCTTTTGGTGTTCAAGCTCAGAGTTTATCAGTTCTACTCCTTAGTAGAGACAGAAGGAATTAAGGGAAAAAATTATATCAAAACCTCTAGAAACTTTCACCCATCCTTTACCCTGATGGAAGGCTGCCTCTCCATATTGTCCTGTTTGTGTTTTACTCTCCTGCTGTGGGATGAGGACTGGACTTAGGATAGCAAGTATTTTTCTGTGCATTATTTATTTTAACTACTACCTGTTGCATTTTAGCACTTAAACAGCAATAACTAATGATGATGGGGATGGTATATCTTCAGGCTGTTTTTCCGCACCTTCTTGTTATCGGGCATCCTGAAGCTTCCTCTGAAGAACATTGACTTGGGCATTTTCACAGGCAACAGACTGTGGATCTGATCCAAAATGGTGATTCCTGAAAATGGAGCTGAGGGTTGTTACCGAGCACAAGAGAGATCGGGTATGGAAGGTGATGGGCAGGGAAAGTCATGTATTCAAAGGGACAACTGGGAACAACTCGCCTCTAAATAAGCAGGGAAGACTTTGGGTGCATCTCAACCAAGGGTGGATCATCAGCCTATTTTGCTTATGTCCCTTTAAACTTTTTAATGGTCTCAACCTAGAACAGTTCCTGTAAAATAGATGTGGGAATTGAAACCACCTCCAGTGTCAAAGTAGTGCTTGTCCTTCCTTTTTGTGGATTAAGAGTTGGGTCCAGGTAGATCCTTTGATTAAATGAAAGCAGCTGAGAAAATTGCCCCCAGCTTAGCTCCAAGGCTGGGTGAGAAGTGGGGCTGCAGAGGTACCCCAGCACCTGCCTCCTCACACCCGCCTCGAAAACCCAACCCCAACCTCCAGCCCAGCCAGAGAACATGGGAAAAAAAGAAATCCTACTCTCGGACCTTGACCAAAATCGTCCAAGTTCAAGTTTACATTCTTTAACTTCTCATATTGGCACGGCTGCTAATGCTTTCCCTCTGAGAGTGCTGCATGCACAGAAAGAAAAAATAAAGAAAAAATGACAGACGGAAAAAGCGTGCTTTAGCCACAGCTGTTTCCTCCTTCCTTCAGAAAATGATTTAAGCACCTTATAACCTAAGGGAGAAAAAATGATGGTTTTCTAAGTGAAATATGTCCTGTCGAAAAACCTGCTATAAAATTTCTTATTGTTTGGTAAGATAATCTCTCAGAATTATTGCTTAATGATTTAGGATTTGGGTTTTTCTTAACCAATCATTCCCAAATTTCCATTACAAAGAGAAAGAAACTAGCCATTGGTGCCAGGCTTTATGAGAAAAATATGAACAGCGTAAGGAAAACAGAGACAGAAAAAAATAAAAAAGCTAAGGATTTTGCTTACATATGATGTTCTGCCCAGTGAAGATGGGAAAATAAAGCAGTCCACTGGTTTTGTGAGCAATTAAAGAGGAGACAAGAGCGCCTTCCCACCCAAAGAGTGGGAAGTTCCTGGCCTAAGGTTCATCCCCCCTAATGTTAGATATTTATGTCTGTCTGTCTAAGATAGAAAAAGCAGAGGGATAAAGTGAGCAATTAATGTTTTAGGCAGACTCACTCACCCTCCAGGGAAGCTCGTGTCTCTCCCTCTCCCTGAAACCCTAAAACGACCGTGTTCTTAGTGCAACAATCACACCTCGGTCACAAAAATGAGGCGAGACAAAAGCAAGATCAAATCTTTTACAGACAGGGGAATGAGTCTGGACGCAAAGCTCATTTTAAGTGGCACCTGAGTTTTGTGCATCCCCTGGCACAGCCTGGCACTCGTGTCTGCCCTGCTCCCTGAGTGATGGGGAAGCAGATCTTTGGGCAGGAGCCACTTTCCTGTTGTATTGGTTATTTCTTCCCATTCTACTTTCAAGCCTTCTCTAAGTCACTGCCACTTAAGAGACAACTGCTGGGAAGGGTTTAAAGCTGCTTTATCTTACCAGGGGGGACAAGAAGTCAATAGGGTTAAGAAAATAAACATCACTTTTTAAGCTCTGGTGGGGCTGGTACCTGGCATGCTGCCTGCAGCTTTTTACCTGGCATTGGAGGTGAGAGAGCAGAAGGGACCCAGCTTGATCCTAACAATGATACAGCACCGTTGGTCCTTAGACAAATAAAACTATTTTGTTCTGAAAACTGAGCAGTCTTTGTATGGAAACCAGTAGGGGAGAATAGATGGAGCCTAGCTTTACACTTCTAAGGTCTCAGTTCCAGGAATACTTATATTTTAGCACACAAATGTCTCTATTTCATTTTGTAAGGTAACTCAAATGTATGAAGCCAAGCATATTTGGAAACAGTTGCCAAACGTTGGTCTAAAACAGAATTTAAAGAAGTGCTTGAAAAAAAAAATTCTTCAGCTGAAAAGTAACCTGGAATCGTAAAGCATCGCTGCTTAGAATAGGGGACCTATGTCAAAACAAAAAAGCTGCTTATCAATCTTTAATTGAGCTTTTGCATGAGACGTGAGACATCAGGTATTAACAAAAATAGACAGGTTTGAAATAAGAAGCAGATGGTCACCCAAAAACTCTTGTCTTGGAAAATAAATGAGAGGAAAGAAAAGCAAATTGACTAGCAGTGACGGTTTTATATACAGTAATCTGGTCAGAGATCTGGAAATAGTTGACAATTAATTGAAATAACACATTGCAAATTGTCACCGTATGATGAAAAATCTTCAGGGGGAAAAAAATGCTGTTTGGTCTGGAAATTTGGATTGTACTAAAGTCATTGTAAGGAAAAAATGTAACCCAACTCAACCCAAATTTCCACAGAATTTTCCCACCCAAAACATTTGCAGGGATTTTAAGTACAAGCCGATATTTCATGTTAGACTCTTTAACTATCAAGAGGTGGAGGTGTCCTTTATCTAGTATGAAACACTGACTCCTTTCTTCTTTGGGAAAAAAAACAAAGTAAATCTTTTTTTGAAGTTAAATAAAGGTGCCTGAGAACCTTAACCCCATCTCCACCAAGTGCCAGTGTTTTACTGTCCAATTCATATGGACAAAAATAGGTCAGTTCAAGACTTAACCTCATTTCTCTTTCACATAGGACACTTATCAAAACATGGCGTTCAGGCCAAACAAGCTCTCTTATAGGATATGTTCTTCTTTATCTCCCTCGTAAATAACTCCTTTCTGCACCGGAGAAGAAAAAGGAAAGGGGGAGGGAAATGCCACCCACAAGGAGGCACGTAAGTAACAGAAATCAAACAAAGCAACGCGAAATCTCCGTTTTCCTTGATTTCAGCATATGTTCGAGTGAGCAGGACAAGTGAGGCTGGTTTCGGGAAAAAGTAAGCCCACGAGCACGGAATTCTATTGTCGCTGCCGCTTGTGCAGTATCAGAAGTTCCGAATCAGCAGGAGAATTAGTCATTGCGTTACGGGCTTCCTTTCGCCGTTTCTCGGGATGCAGCCTCCCCGGGGCTGGGTCGGCTCCGGAGCCCGCAGTGGCCAAAGCAGAGGGCACTTGTGCTTCCCGTTCCCCCAGGAAACAGCAGAGAGGGCAAGGGGGACCTGAAAATAAACAAAATAGTAAAAAAAATAATAAATAAAAAAACCACCCAACCTGGCTGCAAAACCTCTTTTTCTTGTAGCCAAGTGGGAATTGAAAATATCTTCCTGTTACATTCTTTCCACATCTGCGAGGGCCATACTTAGATTTCATTAAAAAAATATTTCCTCTTATCTTGAACAGGTTCTGACATAAGCCAGGTATTTGTTAATCCTAACATACTTTCCTTTTCAGCTGGTCAGACTTTTCCTGCAAGATCTTGTTATTCCTGCACTTTCCTATGTTTGCAAAGGGGGCCTTTCGTGATATATGTGTCAGGATTTTTGTGGGAAGGTATATTCCAAAGACAGCGTGTAAATCATCCTTTTTATAGGAAAATACCATGTGTGCTCATTAGCAGCAAAGACCAAGCATAGATGTGTAAATAATGAGTGTTCAAACAGGGGTTCTGCACAGGGCTTTGTGATTAGGACCTTGGACAACCCGGGCAGGGGCTGAACCGTTGCTCATCAAGAATTTTCAGTTGCATTTTCTGGGCTTTTGACTCCTATTCTTCTTCCTGAAGCTGACTTCTATCTGCATGTTTTGAAAGCCTTTCTGATTTTTTTTCTGCCTTAGATGAAGGTATTCTGTTAAACTAGGTTATCGCTGAAATTTATTTTATTCCAGCGGTTTGTTTTTTTTTTTTCCATGTTACAAAATCCAGAAGCCCAAGCTTGATCCTTGCTGCAACAGGAAGTCGATGGGAGTTTTACCACAATTTGACTTCAAGGAGAAATAGATCTTTCATCTGCCTGTGCAGAACGCTTTGCCCTGCAGAGATATGATGCTGATGACAAAGAGAGAGGCAGTAATGATGATTGTAAAAGGAATTAATGGATTTTACCAAGCCACGAAGGGGAAGCTGTTCTCTTTAAGCATCTGCGTACTTATTTATCTGATAAATACATGTATATACTTGTTCATTTTTGAACCTCTTAACTGGGCCTTAAAATTGTAGAAGAAAAAAGCAATGTTCTCATTTGCTGTTGTTAATGAGAAAATGGAAGAGCTGCAAAGCTCAATGTAGTATTATACTGCAATATGATACACAGCGGTTTGTCATAAGTCTGTGTGTGACAGAATGGATGTGATTAATTGCTGCGTTATTATGCTGTAATTGTTTTGTTACTGGCCGGGGTGAAAGCAAAGAAAGGACCTCTGGTTCCTCAGATTGTGATACGATCCTCAGATGTGCTGGATGGGAAACTGGCACAGGGGAAGGTCGTGGAGGACCCTCATCATCACATCCAACAAAGAGGAGCTCGGTGTAGGGGAAGGGTAGGAAGAGTCTGGGGAACAGGGACTCTTTCTCAGAGGTTATAAAATGGGATTGACTTGTTTTGCCGAAGGAGGGAAGGCTGAGGAGATCTGACAGCTGCCTGTGAGTGCATCAAGGAGGCAAGCAGCAGGCAGAGGAAAGTTATTTAAGCGAAGAGACAATGTTGGCACAAGAAGAAATGGGTATAAATAGACAGGCGCTGGAAATCCCTTCCAGTAGGAATAGTGAGGACACATGAAAAAAATATCAGGCCAATTTTTAAAATTAAGATCATGAAAAGAGATTACGCGCTTTCTGTGGCAGCTGGGATCTCTCGCACAGGAGGTCCGTCCTCTATTTCTACCAAAGTAATTTTCCTCCTTCTGCGTTTAATATTAAGACTGGCATCAAATACACCGGTGCCTGCGTACCGGCTGAATTCAGAAAGAGAGCTGGCTATAACGTGTTGCTACCAAATATCTGTGACTCGAGATGCTCCCTCTTTGTGACGGAGTTGGACTCGGGATGTAGCACTAGAGCCCATCCAAGTGCAGCCCGGTCCAACTTCTGCTGCGTCGCCTTTCGCCAGCAGAAATGAGATACTTTCCTGAGTCTGAAATGTCTTTTGGTGTTGTGTGAGCTCATTAAAAAGTCAAGATTATTTTTGTCTTTCTAAGTAAAAGGGAAGATTTACTGTGTTGATTTGATGACCTGATGTGTTTTCTGGACCCCACAGTACTCCGGGCTTGGAACAAAGGAAGATGAGCGCATCCACGATTTTCACAATAGCAACTTTTCCCTGTGGCACTGGTACAAATGTTGTTGCAGAAGAGGTTTGGAGTATGGAGCAGCTTGCTCCAGACAGGCAGAGGTTTGAATGATCAGGAAAAACAGGATAGGAACAAGTTTCTCGCGCACATCCTCGCTGTTACTGTTGTCAATAAGACTGGAAATGTCTTAAAGAGAGTCCAGCTTTGGTATTCCTTCAATTAGTTTTGAAAGTGTAATTGAAAAAAAGTGGTTTTCTAGCCCAACTAACAGCACTTTGAACTATTTACTTTCCCTTGAAGTTTTCTGTGATGTGCAGCAAACAGGCATCCTCCTCAAGGGGACAACCTGACCTGGTCTACCACCACCACAAGTTTTTTCAGATTCTCTGACTGTAATTTCCAGTTTTTGCTGTTGAAAGTGGACATCTTTTAACAAAGTATTGCATTTGTTATTGGGTTTCACTCTGTGGAGTTAATGTGGTATAAAAGAGAAAACATCAGGAATCACTGTAATTGAAAGGAGGTGTGTATTAACTCATAAATGCTCACTTTTCTTTTTTTCCACACACAAAATGTGTGCCTTTTTGCTCCCACCCCCCCGGTATTATCTTCTTCCATCAAGAGCTTATGTTTACCTTTAGTTTTAAACTTAGGTTTCAAAAACTGTTGAGCAAAACCTTTATTAGGATGTTGCTAAAACAAACCTTAGTAGGCAAGATTGTCACTTGGCAACCGTTTCTGCACAAAGGTCGTGCCCAGTTCAAGAGCAGGGATGTTGGCAGTCACGAACGCAGTGGGTCTTGTATTTTCTCCTCCTGAGCAGTCGTGGCAGGAGGAGGAACGGTGACGTTTGTAGCTCAGCAGGAAATATCTGGCTCCACCAGATGTACTGAGAGCGCTGCAGCAAAGACGGCTTTTTCCAAAACTGCGAGGCTCCTTGTGCCATGTCTCCTTTTGCACCCCTTTCCGTGACTTCACGCTGCAAACACGAGCTCTTTGGTTTTGTCTTTGAGGCTCATCTTGGCCTGAAGGACCAGACCTCTATTTCTGCCTTAGGCTGACGCTCCCTGCCTGCGCTCTCCATCGTTTTCCCCTTGCAAACAATTCCTGTCTCCTCTCTCGTGCAGAAATGGCTCAGGGCAGCAGTCCTGCCCTCTTTTTTCCTCCCCCTCTAAAATAGCTTCTACCATCAGGTCCAGCTCTGACTCTGTGTCCTCGATGCTGCGGCAACAGAATCATTTGTATGAACGGGCCCCTCTTCTCCTGCGTGCCGTGAAAGAGCCAGGTCTCCCAACTTTGGTTGAGATAGTAGAGTTTAAACTACCCTTGAATTAAGTATGAGCATAAATTCCTACTTTCACCTTTAATACAGAAGAGATGCTCCCTGAATTAGCTTCATCTGGTGCCTGTCCCTGTGAATGTCCCTGGTCTCCATGTCTTTTGTCACCCTGAGAGGGCATAGAAACACTTTTTGCTGTCTCTCCACAGAGTTTATTCAACTTTTTATCTTATTGCTCCTGCTTCATTTACACATCTTCTTAAGTTTAGGGGAAGACAACCCAAAAAAACCCCTAAAAATCCCATAGATTGTTTGCTGAACATTTGTTATATAAATTAGAAACTGCATGCAGAGGCTTAATGCTATTTATTTTATTATTTTATATATTTTTTTTTAATCTCCATGACATGTATAGGCGTTACAGATGGGCGTTTGCTTAGAAAAGGATACTGCTAAGAAAATATTGTAGGAGTGGGCGGTGAAAGCAATAGACTGAGCCTATTGCAGAGCCTGGCAACAATGGCCTGACTTACAGCCAGAAAGATTAGCGGGAGGTTTGGAGGCACCGTGACCTCAACAACCAGTTTAAAAGCAGCTGCCGCCTCGGAGTGGGGCAGAACTGGGTTTTATGGAGCACTTTTCTGCACAGAGATGAACAAGTGGTGAAACTTTACTAAAGCTAGGCAAAGTGGAAAGCTGCAAAATAAGAATTTGGGGATTCTGCGGACCATTGCTGCTGGACCAGACCTTGTTCTGCCCTGTTCCAGGGCACTTTCTGGTTCAAAATGTGATTTTTGAGGCCCTCTGCACCGTACCTTCGAGCACAGAAGCGATGTGGCCAGGCAGACAGGCATTTTGACTAAAGAATTGGTATTTAGTTCTCAAAACAAATGACTGACTGGTTTTGTCTCAACAAAATGACTTTTGTTGAGTCCAACAAAAGATGGACTCTCCCTATTTTCACTTCTTCAGAACAAGCAGAATATTATTCGTAGATTCAAGATTAAGGTAAAATATGATAACAGGGTCACGATCAAAAGTTTGGCTTTGACTCAAACTCTTAAGAATCTACTCAAAATAGATTAAAACGTCATAATAAATTTTTTGTGTGTTTAGGTTTGAAAAGGTCATTGAATCTCAGTCCAGAGTGATGCAGCTCTCGCAAATGTCGTTTCAGGAAAAAATAATGAAAAGTGCGTTTTATACCAGAAGCATTTCCAGGTGATAGTAAGAGATTGAGTTTTAGGAGGATGCCTTTCCCCTGTCCTCAGGGGAGGGAAGAGCAAAGGAGTTTTAGGCTCATCCCAACTCAGACCTGCAGCTGCACATCCAGTTGCTATGGTGAAGCAGCTTCATTTTATTTTTTAAATAGTACTTGATGGAGATCACAGTGAAGACTCCAGTTTCAACAGCGCCTCTCTCTTGAATATCTCCCTGTGTGGGTTGCCCTTTCAGTTTTAGTGACGTGTGGGTTTAAAAGTGAAGGGCTTTTGCAGAGGTAGGTGGAGGTGCAGCAGGACACTGCGGAGGGCTCTTCATCGGCACCTGGGAAGTCCCAGGACCATCACCCGTAACCAGACTTTGGCAGCAGAGCTACCAGGAGACATGGAGTTTACAGCAGGGTAAATAATGCATCTATCCCCTTTTGATGACTCTACATTCACACTTAGCTCAACATCTTCTTTTCACATTTCCCCCAAAGGCTGACGACTGATCTCATCTCTTAAACTCCATCCACCCACCCACCTTGGGTCATTCCTGTCAGATGGCAGGTGGAGAGAGATGCCTGCCCAGGAACACTGACATCTATGCAAGAAACCAAACAACCGAAAACACGTGAAACATTTCTCCAAAGTGCAGCTGCAAAAAGTATTTTTGCTAGGAGCAGTTGTAGCTCTTAATGACTGCTGAGCCCTGTGTATTTTAACTCACATAATCCTTTTTCCTACAACAGCACCATCTTGGAAGAATGGGCCAGGGACTGTGAACATATTTTCCTAGTACTTGCATTCTTGCCATATATTAATGATACCAATGGAAATACACGAGGAGTGGGGAATACAAATACCGCTACCTTACGGTTCAGCTACTCCAGAGCAGGTTTCCATAGGGATCCAAACATTTGGACACTTACCAGGAGCTGAAATTAGCTTAGGATTTTCAAATGAGCCCCTAAGGGTTAGATGGTTTGGGGGATCTAATTATTTTAGGTCCTTTGTAAATCCCAGCCTTAAAAAGCAAAAGCAAGGCTCCGTGCAATCACTCATCAGTGAGAGCTGGATTCATCCCACCTCCCACCCTGGTTCAGACTGGAGTCGGAGGTGCCAAAGTGAAGAGCACTGTTATTTCTGCAGTGAATAAAGGGAGAGAGACATTTCCCCAGAATACCTTTTTTTCTAAGAGGAAAAACATGGTTTAAAAATGTAATTTTCAGGATGTAGGTAGCAGTTTCCCGAAGGCCATAGCGGAACATCAGTTTTCAGACTGCTGATAAAGCTTAGCAAGTTTATTGTAATGGTACTCTAGCCCAAAGTATATAAATAGCTATTTTAAGTAACACAGGTACATAAATAGTTATTGTAAGTAATGACCAGCCAGATAAAGGGGAAATAATCTAGTTAAGGTAAAAATCAATGGGAGAAGTGGTTCTTTAGTTTAGCTTTCAGCTCTGGGATTGGCATTTAAAAGCAGATTGTAGCTACCCAGAGAAACACATGAGGTACTTAATATGTAATTCCAAAATTTAAAATGTTTTCTTTTCTCACCTTTTCTCCTTAATTGTGTTTAGGTTTGAAATTTGGCTTTGCCCAAACATAGCTAATTATAGAATGAAGTCAAAGCTGCGACATGAGCACTCATGCAGGGCTGGCAAGAATTCCAGGTTGAGTTTTATGTCAGAAGTGCTGCAAAAGTGGTGAAACCAGTTGGGTTTCACATCTCTGCCCACAACCAAGGCATAGGCTCTACTACTAGCCCATCTGTAAAACACGAAGGCACCACAAACACAGTTAAGAACTCCATTGCTTCATCTGCCAAATATCCTAATATCTCTCTGAAGTTGATTCATTCAACGCTTGCTCAATGAAAAGTTTTTCAGTTTTCCCTTTTTTATTGCCCTTGAGAAATGATGCCAGGTTGTTCTCCAGCCAATTTCATTGGAGATGACTTGTAGAAAGGGATGAAATTTCCTTAAAGGCATTACATGTATCCTCGGGTTTGGTTGTGATATGTTTCCCTGGTATAAATTGATCAGAAGAGCCCAGGATGAGAACAAAAGATTCTCGCAGCATTTGAAGGAGACATGTTGCTCATGTTCGCCCAGCACTTGGCGATAACTTTTTTATTTATGAGTAATAAATAGCCACTAATTTTACACATATCTTTAAGAAACACCTGTGCAACCCACAAGCAGGCAGGGGCAAGGGAGAGCTCATTTCTAGTTGCCGAGGAATGGTAAATCAACTCTTTTATTATTTCATTCTGTTGAATTGGTCTATCCCCACCTGGATAAAGGCTGCTCACCTGCCCAGGCAAGGAGAGCCCTCCAGCCCCTGCCCGTCCCTCCAGCCCTCACTCATCTGCTGCCTCTCCAGGGCACTTCTGCCTCCCCTGGCTGTGTTTCGGGCAGGTGAAAGGGTGCTTTAGGGTGTCCCCCTAAATGTCTTGGCTGTGACATTCCCTTTGGCACGTCCCTGGGGCAGGACGGGAAGGCTCAGCACGTGGCAGAGCTCTGGGAAATGCACGTGGTGGGGGCTGGGCTTTGCTCCTGAATTGTACAGGTCCAAAAGGGTCTAAATGGGCTTTGGAAAGTGGCAGGAGCTTCTCAGCACTCAAAGGTGTGTTCCTTGGAGTGCTGGGATGTGTATTCTCATTTTAAGGCACACCTCTGCTGTGCTGCTGTCACAGCCCTTGTCTGGTGCTCACGACTGAACGCTTGTGGAGTTCCCAGGTGCTGTGGAACCCAGAGCTTGAAACACCCCTCATGGGTGGTGCAAGGAACGGAGCCAGCACCCAACGCCACCTTCAGCACTTCTCTTGTGCAGATCTGACTCTCAATGGTCAGTTCTTAGGGCAACGGAGCTGATGAGGGGTCTGGAGCACAAACCTTATGAGGAGAGACTGAGGGAGCTGGGGGTGTTCAGTCTGGGGAAGAGGAGACTGAGGAGATCTTCTCACTCCCTCCAACTCCCTGAAAGGAGACAATAGGACAAGGGGTAATGGCTTCAAGTTGTGCCAGGGGAGGTTCAGGTTAGATATTAGGAAATATTTCTTTA